>OX439128.1:8025283-8159392 GCA_949318235.1 Ecdyonurus torrentis | reverse complement strand
AGTCTTTTTAGGTCGATTTTCAAAAATTAATTAAAAATACTTCTCATGCTCCAATAGTCCTAAGAAAAAAATAGCGCCTCAAAATTTTTTATAAAGCTCTTTCCAAAAATATCATAAACTCAACAAAAAAATTTCAATTCACCTTCCCCATTGATTAAAAATACCACTGAATTTATTAATATTTGTTGCATGTTGTATTACATACTGTACTGTAATATGAAACCCTGGCATGAGAAGTATGTTTAATTTATGTCAGAGGACCATGTCACTCTAAAAAGAGGTGCATTATATACTTTAGTTACGAATACTACATTATTTTAGATAATCACTTTTGAATATTATGAGTAGCTAAAATATTGCATTTTAGCAAATTATTAAAGATATCTAATTTAAGATATTTTTAAGATTTTTAAAGCTGCATTATTTTTGCTACTCATAATATAACTTTAAAAAAAAGTGATTATCTTAAAGGTTAGTATTCGTAACTAAAGTAATGCACCCTATTTTTGAGTGTGAGTGTATACCTTTTGCGACTTCTAATAAAACCATTTATTATTTTTATTATTTAACATATAAATCTTAAATATAATATTTACAACTACAGTATTTACAGTTCAATATCCTCAAGAGCTCCTTTGCAGCTTTATATTGATTGACTGACAGACTGTACCAATTGATTGATTGATTGATTTGTATCTCGTCCATGTTGTGACTGCATACTCGTCTGTCATCATTTATTTTATTATATCTTTATTTAGTTGATTTCCAACAGCTCGCAATAATGGGTTATACTGCAAAATATGTAATAATGGACCCATGTTATCTTGCATTTCCGATATACCACGTTGACTTGAAATATATAACCTAGTCGTCTCAATCCCATCCGTGGACCAGGCTATTCAATGTTTCCAATAATCTTTGAACAAAATAATAAAACAAGTTCTTGTATCTCGCTCCTTGAAGTTGAACTTTGATCTTTGATTGATATTGACATCTCAAAATATGGCAAAGTTTTTAACGTCACTGTCTGTCTAGTAAGGCATACTTGTGTTTCAGTTTCTTGTGTTGTGTTTCAGTTTCTCATATAGCTTGTGGAGAACCCAGCAGAATATTCTCGTTCTGGTATTGGTATAGACTGCAGGGCAAGCAATAACTATTTTAATTGCTATATTTGATATTCTTTTACTGGTCTAATACAGAGAATTGTATGTAAACTCGATTGTGATAAAATCATTAACATTACATGAAGTGATTGTTTTTCTAGTAGAATATTATTGAAAATTGTGAGTGAGTTGTTGAATATTTTAACAATATTATATCACAATCAAGTGTATGGCACGTATATAATAAATTACGTAACTTATCCTGCACTTGGTCTCTGAAATTTATCCTGAACTTATTTTTTAAGATAATGGGCCATTTTGAAAATCCTGCAAAAATGATTGTTGAAAATCTGCCATAATATAAATAAAAGACTTGGTAATGTAGTTTAGACAAGAAAAGAAAAAGATATAAAAACGGAGTGCTAGCAGACGACTTTTGTGTTACTACCATTGATTATATTATTGATGTAACATTATTATTTATAATGGAATAATGAACTATATATATAATCTGAGTTAGAATTTTGTTTTGATGCTGAATTTTTTACTTTAGCTTATACTGTACCACAAAATTGCTGTTTTCTTAAATTTCATATTTTGGATAAAATATATATTTTTTAACCAATTAAATTACTTGAAAATCAGGAAAATAATAGCTCTAAGACTCCTAACTCATAATTCATAAAGCAATAGTAATATTTAAACATCTAGCGTGAAAAAAAATCTAACTACATTCCACTTTAATTAAATAAAAAAAGAAACAGAAAGCACTTAGTTAAAGCCATAGGCCACATAAAACAACATGTGCTTTTTAATGAATAAACACGAAATGAGATCTTAAAAACTGGTGACAATTTTTACCACAATGTTAATGAGTAAACACGAAATGGGATCTTCAAAACTGATGACTGATGACAATTTTTACCAGAATGTTAATGTAGCCACACGAGAGGGCGTGAAAAAACTGTACAGTATGCAATCTGCGTGATTATTCATGTTTATGACGTCAGAAACATGCAAAAATTAGTATGAAAATGTTCTGCGGGTTGCATAAATCGAATTTTCTGATCACTTCTATACGGGTCTATTGTTGGGTTTTGAGACAAACTAATGTTATTTATGTAAATCTCATCAAGTATTTTGTGATATAAATGCTTATGTTTTTCTCTGGTCTATTCCTTTAATGTACCCCCATGAAAGAGCGCGAAAAAACTGTAAAGTATGCAATTTGCATGAAAATTCATTTTTATGACGTCAGAAACATGCAAAAATTAGTATGAAAATGTTGTGCTGGTTGCATAAATTGAATTTTCTGATCACCGCTGCTACGGGGCTACTGTTGGGTTTTGAGACAAACTAATGTTTCTTATGTATATAAATCCCATCAAGAGTTTTGTGATATAAATGCTTATGTTTTTCTCTTGTTTTTCTCTGGTCTATTCCTTTAATTCTGTTGACCTCTGGGTATTGTTTATTTACTCACTGAATCTCTTCATTTCAAGTCATCTATTACATGCAAAAAGACTATTAAATCTTCAATCTTTATTATATAGCTTTATGCAGAAAAAACTATTTTTAACAACAAAATAAAAAGTTAATTTTTGTACAAATTTCATGAATATTCCTTCTTTTTTATAGTCAATCTGTATAATGCAATCATAAACACGTTTCTATATTTAGTAAGAATTAAAAAAAAATATATATATATCCTCTTTCTTTCTTTCTTCCTCCTTCTTCAATAATGTAAATAAGAAAACGGCTCGTAACATCAGGCAACAAAAACTATAAGGTTTTATCAAATTTCATTGGTATATATTATATCGAAAAATTGTAAATAATGTTAATTATATGTATGATGCCAAAAAATTAATTTGTAAATTATAAGCTTCAATTTTTGTGATATGATCAACAGTCGCTTACGCAGAAGTTTAAATGTAACTCAAATTTCTCTAATCTATATACGAATAAAGAAATTACGTAATTTATGATGCATTATTATGCCATAGAGCTGATAGAGCATCACCGATTTTACTTTGGAATTGCATAAATACAACATATACAACTAATAAATTTTACGCTTTGTAGCGTAAATATTATTATAATTTAGTATAAACTCTATTTATTTTTTTATGATTATATATTTTTAATAATAATAATAAATTAATAAAAAAAAAAAAAACTGAAGTCAAGCTAGCTCAATCAATGCTCTTTTTTTTTCTTTTTTTTTTCCGTGAAAACCAACAAAAATAAATATGCAATAATTACGCTAACTCAAATTCAGCAATATTAAATAAAAAATAATGTTTTATAATTACATGTAGACTCTACTTTGTATAGTATAGCATGTATAACTATAGTTATGTTGTGCAGAATAATTATTTATGTTTTTCCAAGTTAGCAACATTATGCTAAATGACATAATTTTTTCCTAAATTACGGATTGTATTTAACCGTGCATAAAGAAATTGTAAAAATATTTAAACTTCCCTACAAAAAAAAAAAAAAAAAAAAAAAAAAAGAAGAGAGAGAGAGAGAAAAAAAAAAGAACAAAAAAGACGTTTGACCTATAGGTAATATATTTATATTATTTATATCCAGAAACATGGCACTATAACGCCTAATGCGATCCATGCATTTATGATTATTAATGTATAAATGACGTAATTTATTTTTCCAGTTCAGCGCGCAGAGCTGATATTATGAAGTGTAACAATTACT
This sequence comes from Ecdyonurus torrentis, assembly GCA_949318235.1. Lineage (NCBI taxonomy): Eukaryota > Metazoa > Arthropoda > Insecta > Ephemeroptera > Heptageniidae > Ecdyonurus > Ecdyonurus torrentis. Next base: position 8,155,571 of record OX439128.1, on the reverse strand, counting down.
TCGTTGAATGGTTTGGTTAGTCAGTGCAACGTGATTTGATTTGTCTGGCAATTTACTTGCTATTTCAATATGTAGGGAGGTGGTGACTTTATGGAAGATGGCGCTCGAGGCGTGAAGGTCTCTAAGTGCCCAGTAGCAAGCAGTAGTATAAGCAGCGTGACGTCTCTATACGTACTAGCTAGCTACTTAGGGTCGCAACCTCGCTATAAAGCTCGCGAATACCCCGAGCAACCGCTCACTTCAATCACCAACAATGAAGGACTTACACGTGCAACTTGCCACCAGTAACGGCACTTCGACTGCAACTGCAGTAGCCAAGAAAAACGGAGCCTCTAACGAAGTTGGTGAGTCACTTTTGTTATTATAGGGTCTGTTCACACGGGGTAATATTTAAATTGTGCAATAAAATTGCATGAAATTTAAATTAAAAGAGATATATACATGACTAGACAAAATAAATTACTTAATCTATGGTGTATTCATATCAAATTTACCATATTATATTTATATAAATATACTGATATATTAGAAAGTACCTTTCACAGTGAACATAAGATTTTTTCTTTTTTTAATCGACGTATTCATGATTGTTAAAACTTTCAAACAATAAAAATAAGCTAATTTACGAACAAATTTACGTCCCTTGTAGTTGATTTAACTGCAAAAATTGGTCTAGCTCAATATTATTGCATCAAATTTAAGTCATCAAGCTTATTTCACATTGAAAATATTGCACCATGTGAATACAACTTTAGGGTCATTATTACAGCTCCAGGATATTTTTTCAAATCATGAAGATCATTTTTCTAACAGCGATATTGACTGCAAATGTGAGTGAGTATATAATGAAAGTGCCGTAATCCAGTGCATAAACACAAGATAAATACAAGTTTGAATAAATAAATAAAAATTAAAAAATCTTGCGCGATGAGAATTCCAAAGCACCATTATATGGTCGCTGTACTCAATTTTAGCAAACAAAAAAGTGCTATTGGTTGTAGAAAAAATTCTCATACAAGAAACCTTAAAGAAGCGCCGCCATCTTGGTACACTTTATTTATTTGCAAGATGTATAAGAATTTGTGAACAAAAGAAAGAGAGCTTAAAGTACCCTGTAACATGTAATAAATAAATGCAAAAAAAAAAAAAAAAAAAAATGAATGAATGAATGAATGAATGAATGAATGAATGAATGAATGAATGAATGAATGAATGAATGAATGAATGAATGAATGAATGAATGAATGAATGAATGAATGAATGAATGAATGAATGAATGAATGAATGAATGAATGAATGAATGAATGAATGAATGAATGAATGAATGAATGAATGAATGAATGAATGAATGAATATTAACCCCATGCAGTTAACACTGTGACATATTTTTGTGTCAATATACAATCTTTCATCATATAAAAGCATATTTTTTAAATAATGCTTTTATATCACATATGACATGACATAACAATATATCACTGTGTGAACTAGCCTTTAAGATGAGTCATAAAGAAAATAACATTCTAAAAATGCAATATTCAGAATTAAAAAAAAAAAAAAAGGATAAAAGTAATAATACGTATTTTATATATGCTGCATTTATATATCATAAAGTATATTATCCTATTTTAAAATTGCATAACTAATTATGCTATTCAAAATGTTGCTATGCTGTTTACCATATAATTATTATTTGATAATACCATACATAAAGTCATGTAAACATAAAAATATATTTTGTTGCAACCGTGCAAGCAAAATTATTTATTTGTATTTATTTTTGTCCGTGAATGAATAGAAACTTATTACGACATTGATTCACGAAAAAAAAAAAAAAAAAAAAAAAGAAGTATATTATTGATATGCCCCGATACAGCTGATCAATTGATTGATTGGTGAAGTGTCACTTTTAGAAAGAGAGAGAGAGAGAGAGAGAAAGTGAGTTAGCTTGCAGCCGCGAGTGATATAGCGAATGTAGATCACTTTTATCTCCCTCTACTTGATACATACAGTTTATCCCGCAAGGTTACGATTTGCACGTATATGTTTAATTATATATATCGCAATGTTTAGCATGTTCAAGTTATACAAAATGCAACTCTAATGATCTTAAACATTAAAAATAATTTTTATTGTCTCTCTTTCTCTCTCTCTCCCTCTCTAAGATAAAAGTAATACATAATATCATTAACCTTTATTAGTTTTTTTAATTACATTATTATATAATAATAACAATGAGGTCTTGGTAAAATTTTAATAATTTATTTTTAAACATAAATATGGCCTTCAATTTTATAGGGGGAAAAAATGACACAGATATTTAAATTATTAAACGAGAAATGAAAGGTTGAAAATAATTAGAGATGAAGTTTATAGGTATATATTATTTTGTTCAACAGATCAAGATCCATGATTATTAGGTGGGGTTGATGTTGATGTTAACTGTGCATCATTGTTAAAAAAACGATCAACTCAAATTTCATATTTATATAGTTTAATAGCTCTGTTATAATAAAAAAAACAATTTGTTTCTAAAAAATTATAATAATAATAAAATCTAAATCATATTAAGGAATACTGTATAGAAAAATAAAAATGCTTTAAATCGATAGTAACTAATTTAACAATCTACCGTTTTTTTATTATTTCATATCATTCTAATCGCGCACTGTGATTGGTCTAAATTGGGATATACAATTTAATTTATTTACGTAATTGTTCATTAATAATGTAAAATGTTTTTACAACAGCTTGTAATATTGTTTTCTAATAATATATGTTAAAGTAATAATGTGACAAAACCAATGCTTGTTGTAACACTGTGTTACTATCAATAGACAACAATCAATCAATGTTTATTATTATGATCATAGGAGAGGTAGCGAGCAGCAGCAGCTCTATCGCAGCAGAATCGGGCAGTGCACCAAGTTGACTTTTTTTTTTTTTTTTTTAATCTTATATATTTAATAATCTTATATTTAAGATTAGGTTCTAATATAAATATATATATATATATATATATATATATATATATATATATATATATATATATATATATATATATATATATATATATATATATATATATATATATATATATATATATATATATATATATATATATATATATATATATATATATATATATATATATATTGACAATAATATACATTCTAAAGATATAAAAATTCTATAGTACTATACAATCTTCAATATATCCCATGTATTCTATAGAATACAAGATATTCTGATTTAGTTACATTTTCATCATATTATATAGAACAAAAATCTTGGATGGTTAAATTGGCTGCATTAATTCTCAAACATGGATACGGCCGCTCACTTTACGGCACGTATAATGAAATTTTTTTAACTCTACGTCTGACGTCTGACTTAACCATAAAACCATAAAAAAAAAAGATACCGACGTCGGCCATTAGACTCAAACTTTTATCGTAAAAAAATCTGAAAAATTTCACAATTATACTTCAGCTTGAGACAATTTCAAATATATAAAAATGGGGGGGGGGGGGGGAGTCACCGTGCAAATTAATTTTATTTAATATATATTGATTTTTAAAATTTTTAAGTCTATAAGGTGCAATGTTAATTTCAATAATTTTTTTCTTTTTTTCGGGACGGTCAAACATATTGAAATTTTTATCACGGCTAGGTGTGACCCTTAGCTACACAATGACACCAACTTTAGACCCAAAACACGTTCTAGTTTTTGAGAAATAAGGTCGGTACCCTACTCCCTTAAACAAAAATCTTCAGAAGCCTTTAAAAAAAAATTTTTTTTTTTTATTTTTTTATTATTAAAATACTTTTGTTTAAATTATTTATCTATATAATAGCTATATTTTTTTTCCTTCTAAATTTTTATCTCTGCACATTTAAATTTCAAAAAAAAAATGCCTATTGACTAATAAAGGTAAAACTGTTTTAGGTCGACTTTAAGGGGGTAGGTGACCGTCTGATATCTCGCAAACTAGACGGTCGCGAATTATGATATAAGCACAAAATAAAGAAGAAAATGGTATACTTAAAAGTTTAGTTACGTCAAACATGAGAAAACACGATCAAATATTAAAGGGGGTAGGTGACCGACTGATATCTCGCAAACTAAACGGTCGCGAATTATAATATAAACACAACATAAAGAAGAAATGGTAATTAAAAGTTTAGCTACGTCAAACATGTGAAAACACAGTCAAATATTTAAGTTATTTCACTTCAAAGATAACATGTAAATGTGGAAATTCAAATTTAAGCGGCAAATTTTAGTCAAAATAGAAACTTTTTTAAAATTAATAATATTATTAAAAAAAAATTCGGAAACTTTTTTTTTTTTTTTTTAATTTACTCGATTTTATTTGTAAATTATAGTGTTTGCTTAGTTGGAAATAACTAATGTACAAAGAACTATTGTGAAAATATAGTTCTTCTTTTAGCGATTTCCGGTCCAAGTCGGTCAATTTCTACCTTAAGCTATTTCGCTTACATCCGCTTCCGTTTCTACTTAGTACGCATGCGCAGCACGGTGAAACGGAAGCGTATTTAAGTGAAATCGCTTAAAGTCGGCCTCAAAACAGTTGTTTCTTTATTTGTCAATATATGTTGTATGTATATGTATACATAATTATATAACATTATGGAATTTAAAAATTGTATGGCATTGGAGAAAGAAAAAAAAATGACAAAAATAAAATTTTGGTTAAAGAATTACTGCTACTGATGATACTGTCACTGATGAAAACTGAATACTGATGTAAAGCAGACATTGCTAAAATATTTTAGCTATAACGAAAAATAATTAGATTATTCTTTGTTATTTTAATTTATCAGAAATAGTTATTAACAGTCAAGGGTTACGAAACATTGAACACTTTATTATTTTTTTTAAATTGCATGCAAACAAAAATAATTAATTAACAATCTTCTTCTAATAATAATAATAATAATGATAAAGAAATGGGATCATTAAGATTCACCATAATAGCAGTAATTTCTACTTAAAATAAATATTTACTAACTTTTGGGCTGATTATATAAATAATTGAAAACATGGTAAATAAAATAACATCGTAAATGTGTAACTTTAAACAATTTGAAATATATAATAGAATATACAGTATGTGTATGATATCGGGTGATGCAAAATCTTATAATTTTTGTTGTCGGACAAAAAACACATAATAAAGTGTTTCTTATGTCCTTCGTATTAATTGTTTGATGAATATTAGACCTATAGGTATAGTTAACATGGCAGTAACATACTTCCTGCAACCCTGTTATACATTACACTTGTCCCGTCAATTATTGACAGTTTAATTATTAAAATACAGTATTATTTACAAACTTGAATAATTATAAAAAAATCAATTTTATTTGTTAATTTATTTACAAGTTCTGTAGACTTTTATTTTCATTCTGCATGAAAAAATATTACAGAAGAAATTCCTTTGGGTAGTTTTTTTATATCTAGTACTTACATCGTATATCAAAAACCTATACGCGTAGAGCAAACCAGGAAAAAGTGAATGCAAACACCTTTTTTTTTTTTTTTTTTTTTTTACGAATGAGGCCCCACGCACGCCGCATTCAGTAACGGACATCCATTACAATGGTTCAACAATATTTGCTAAATTTACTGTATACATGAAACTATATGCATGACGACATGCATATACCTACATATATATTAACATTGCCCTGGTCCGTCTCCTTTATGGAGTTTTATGAGTAAAAATATCCTTTACGCCTGCAAGTTTTGTAGGTAGGCTTTTTGCTCTACGATATATAAAAAAAAAAGTACTATCTGAAACTAAAAGCAGAAATAAAATATACCAAAACTCGCAGTAGGTTAATGGTGCAGGTGAAGAACTTACGATTTTCGCAGACGTAACCGACATTTTACCCGAAAATCCGGTCTAACTTATATAAAAGCTTGTTCTGTAAAGTATAGTGAATCTCATTTACAGTGTGATTGGGTGACCAACAAAATAAGACACATTCATTGGTTGATCTTGTTTTTTGAGCCGATAAAAGTGAGTCGCATTTAGAATAGATTTTGTTTTGTTTTTTGTTTTTTCATGAATTTTCGTTAATTCTTATCAAGTTCAATGTTCTAAACGTAGAAATAACAGTGATTAACCATATACAGTATATATATATATATATATATATAAATAAACGTAGTAAACAGGTGATGTCGTCATGATCAGATGTTTTTAACAAAGGAAAATTTTCGAAGCTGGCTCAAGAGTTTTGTGTAGTTTATAGAACGAGCTGTAGACGCAAATAAACTTCAAACACGAAGTTACTTGAATGTCGTAATTTTATACTGAAATTATGTCATTTAGAAAAAAAAAAGGTGTTATTTTGGAATTTATACATATTACGCAATTTATTGAATCCGCGAAGATCCCCCCTCCCCCTTCTTTCCTGTCTGTCTGTTTGTCAATTTTATTGCACTGTTTAGAGAAGTAAACTGTCTTAACTGTCATATATTATGCAAATATAATGTTCTGTTGATTGTTGTTTATATTTGTTCTTCGGTTTTGTCACGTCAATATCCATATGAAACCCCCGATCATTTTGTTTAGTTTAGTCATATTTATTAAGTAGTGAAGAGCACTCTTGTTCGGAAATCCCGTGCAAGCACAATACTACAAATAGAAGGTCTAGATTACAAGAAGGATGTTCGGGAAATATTGCAAGCGTCACGAAGAACTGACATGTCAGTTGTTAGGCTCAGGTGTATATAATGAGGAAATATCCATAATTAGTGACGTGTTATAATCAGGTGCTTCATTAACACGAAATAACCACAAAATTATTCAGCACATTTAATTTTCATTTATTTTCCTTGTCTTCGTTTAGTCAATTACAGATGGGTGTTACCGCAGTGTTAAATTTGTATGAAAAATTTCTTATTGTTTTAAAAAACGAAAAAACATGTCTACAGTATATCTCTTATCACAAATTTTCTGATCTAGGTAAACTAAATAAAAAAAAAATAATAATAATAACAAAATAAAGGATAGGAAATTTGTGCGGAAGCGCAACTTTATTCACAAAATTTATGTAGATAATTTTTTGTTATATGCAATGACTATTATGTTACATACATAGCATATGGCATCCAACATTATGTTGATCACTATATATTACGCTGTGTGTAATTGTGTATTATTGTGTATCTATTTTTTTTATTTATATTTATTATTTTCAATACACTCCCTCGACTCTGAGAAGGTCTGAGACACCTGTGTGCGTGCAGTATATATGGATCAGTACGTGTGTTAAGATATAAGAGCACCAGTGAGCGAGCGAGTAATGACGGTAACAATCAAATTAGGGATCCCCCAATGGGATGCAACAGGCAGCAGGTATGTATATTATAATGTACTTGATTCAACGCAATCGCACAGGTGGTTCTTTCTTTTCTCTCTCTTTATATGCAAGTAGAGCAAGAGATTTCTCGTTTTGTCTCTCTTGAGAATTTTCTTCTCGTAATAAAACCGATACTTCATCAATCCTTCTTCTTCCTATCCCCTCGATACGTTTGCAAGGTAAGATTACATTTTTTGATTGGCTATACTATAAAATATTATATAATACGAAAAAAGCGAGAGAGAGAGAGAGAGAGAGAGAGAGAGAGAGAGAGAGAGAGAGAGAAAAAGAGCTATTGATTACGTCACGTATGTACAGACGATGATCAGAGTGACTCACTAGCTCCTCTAACGGTGGTTCATTGAATCTGTGTACGGGTATATGGCAGCGAGGAGAGCGCACATTCGCACCAGTCGAAGTTCTGACACGAAAGACCACGCGCGTCTCATACAAAGTACGTAAATACAATGAATGGGGAAAGTGTACCTCAGAATGGAGCCACCTCAGGCGAGACCGTTAAGAAACCGCGTGCCGGTGATCTGAGGACCATCTCGTGGTCAGACAGTATTGACGAGAGTGAGCTTGATGTTCCTGGGACACCAAGGACCCCTCGTACCTCCACAACTCCAGGTAAGCGAGCGTCGAAAAGTGCGCACAGAATCAAGCTATCGTCGGACATCTCTATATATTATATTATAGACGTATAAAATTTTTACTATTCAAATATTTGCGGTAAATTTCCAAATTGATTGATGAATTTATTTGTATTCTTTAATCCTAACATAAACATAAAAATAAAATAACTCACGTAATTTATGCTGCATTTATTGTTATTTAGCATAAATGTAACTATTTTGGAATTGCACCAAATGATTTTTTTTATTAATAACACATTTGTTATGCTTTGCGCAGAAAAAATATTATATTTAATATAAAACATAAATTCTGCTGTTGCTGAAATTTGCCATCAAATATTATTATACGTTTAATTTTATTTGCATTGGTGTATTAATGCATACTGCACGCTCCAATTTGAAAAATTGTATACTCATTAAATCGTCGCATACTTTATTATATTGTTTATTCAATTGTTATCACTTGCATTGTTGCTTAATTCTGATTTCATGCATGAGAATTGAAACTGCTTTTTCAATGTTGTTGACTGTAAATAGTAAATATATTATGTTTATAATTATGTAAATAATATTGAATCGATCAATAGTTATTTTTGTTTTTATAACTTTAAAATACTATCAAATCTTATTGGTAATTCTTTTTCTATTTATTTTAAAAACGGTAAAATATATATAATATAATACATTTCCAAAATTATTGTATGCACGCAGACACGCTGTACCCATTGCAGATATGAAATTTTACTCTATATCACCTTTTGCCAATAGAATTAATGTATTCATATAAAGGCATAAATTGACATACTGCCTCAAAACAATGCATGGGAGTCTCATCAGGTATTAGAGTGTAATTTCATGTCGCAGTGTCTTTGCAGTGCAAACTAGAGGTTGATGACTCCAGTCCATATCCAAGTTCCCAGAATTTTTACCGGGGGATATCAAAATATAAATATTACAGGAATTTTTATTTATTTTAATAAAACTTTAAGCTTGGACAAGAATATTCACGTATCATACTAGCCCTATTTCAGTTACATTTATTCGTTACAATATCACAATATTGATCAAAAATTTTGAAGTACAGCATATAATTCCGAAATATCAACTTTTTTTCTTTGCATGCAACAATAATACGTACCACTGCAACTGCTATAACAATAATGCAAATATAAATTTACTGATAAAGGAACAACTGATTTGAAACCAACTATAAACGATTTTGCTCATATCTGCTTCCGTATCGACGTACTGCGCATGCGTAGTAAGTAGAAACGGAAGCGGATGTGACTGAAATCGCTTTAAGTCAGCCTCAAAACAAGTTGTTCCTTTATTAGTCAATTGTATAATATACAATCTAATTTATTTTATCTTTGTTTATATATTACTTTATTAGTTTTGGGAATAAATAAAAATGTAGAAATGTTGATTTATTTTAATACAATTCATTGTCAGTCATTAAATATATTTAATCAGCGTTTACATCCAGTGACATGAAGTTCATTTCTTGCATGATAATATAATGGCTTTAATTAAAGATTGCATGCGATCAGATTCATTGACCATTGAAAATACTACACCACGTGAACAGGACTTTATACAAGATATTTGTCATGCTGTGCAATATAGCTTTACTCTTCAATATTGCAGAAATTATATACTGTTGAAATCAGATCATAATAAAACAAATTTATACGTATTTTATTTTATCCATATTTGTAAAGGTGAAATTTTTTAAATTACTCTCTATTTTAATATCTTAAAAACAATTAGTGAACTTGAACTTGTTGTCATAATAATTGAATATATTATGAAGTTGCTTTACTCGTTTTCATCATGACGTGTGGGTGACCTTCGCTTGCACGCTTGGGTCAAAGGTCATTAAGATAACTCGGTGACAAGTTAGCCCTTCTTGTTCTCTATACCGTATGTATTTATTATACATATTATAGACAATTTATAATATACGACATTGTATTTATGTATGTATATAATATTATGTACTGTACTGCATTATTATCGTCTGTGGCAACCCTACACATACTATACAAAGCACAGATAAAAATTGAACTATCACAGAAACTGTTGCCAAAGTATTATTAAATTATTAAGATAGCAGGTTGCCAACTTAGAACAAAAATAGTCAGTTAATTGAACAAATTGAATTATTTTTTTATATATTATTTTTTGTCTAATTTACGACCAGGAAAACAATACATTCAATCTCAAATAATCCGGATTAATTTTTAAAACTTATTTGTTATTTGTTTTATTATGATATGCTTTTCATTAGTTTGTAAATTTTGTAATATGTAAGTTAAAGTTAACGTGATTCAAAAATAACCTAAACAAATGTACAGAGTCGTGTATTGCTGATTTTGATCGTAAGAGATTAAAAATAAGCTCTTAAAAAAAATTACTATATTATATTTTATTTATATTTTAATTATTTGATCGACTTGGTAAATGTTTGTCGCGTAATAAAAATTACGAGGAACATTTTGTATTTACTCGATGTTAATTTTGGATTTGTTTACCATTTGGTTAATCGTATTATCATTAATTGTAAGGGACGTTGTGGGTATTTAAAAAAAAAAAATATTAGTTTGACATTTAAGTCTTTTAGTATTATTGATGTACATATTTAATGCTTATATAAAAATAATAAACAAAAACGCATATGTCAGAATTAATGCAATTATTTGTAATAAATTTCTTGATATAGTATACATAAAATGAAGTAATGATTTAACAACTTTTACAAGCGTATGAAGTTATTTTCATTATAACTTTTTATTAAAAATAATATTATAATCTTTTGATCTATAAGTTTATTTATTTATGTAGTGTGGTTACATAATTTTAATTAAAGGCTATAGCAGTTTTAGCTAAATCGTATTTTTTCAATAATTTAATCTGAACTTAGCTTGGAAAATAATATAAATTACACTCGTTATAAGAATGCTACAATTACATTAATCTACACTGACAGAACGCATAGTCTCAATACGTTGACCAATGCAAGTAAATTATAATACCAACCTACAATGAACGTTTGATGCACTACCTGGATAGCTACTTTAAATCATCTGTAGTTATCAATTTTATTAGATTTAACTTTGAACTTTCAACCTAGTGATATAACTGTTTTGGTCATGATTAACCTAAATATTGCATTCTCACTATCAATATTTTTTACAGTGTAATATGAAAGCAAAAATATACTTAAAAAAAAGTAATAATTACTCTTGTTCAATTAAGCAACATTGATTTATATAACATGTTTTAAGTTTTTAATATGTTGTGCAGCAACATAACAACATTACTGTTTTAAATATGGATACAAATACAGAAAAAAATTAATTACTTGAATTCTTTTATCTGTGTACGTTTAAATAGAGTTAAAGTAATTTATGCTGCATTTATTTCCTTTTATAGCATAACTGCTTCTTTTTTTGGATTTTATTAGATAATTAATATGTACAACATATTTGTTATGCTGTCCAGCATTAATCTTATTCATTATAATGTAAATAATTATGTTGTTATTAGTAAATGTCGTTGAAATCGGGCTAGCAGGATTGTGTTATTATTATTACTGATTATGTGATAAATATTGTCCATGCAGAATGGTTCTTTGATTGAGCAATGCTTGTGCGTGATTGATATACTCTGTCACTCATTGACGCGGAAACGTTACAGTTATCTAACTACCCTGCACCGTGAGGGACTGCGCTTTCTATCTATAAGGACTGGACATGCACGGTCGAGTCGAGACACAACTCGATTTAGGTCATTGTCTTCTACAATCCACTTCAGTACTTTTCTACTCTGTTTTGTCACTATATTATACTTCCAACTAATCCAAGTTTATTCGTCACGTACATACACCCTTCAAGATTAAAAATTTTATTGTTCAAATATTTGAGCTAAATTTTCAATGCTATATTCTTCTCATAAGATAAATACGTGTGGATTTTAAATCATAAAATATAGAGAGTCTATTTTCTCAATTTTGCAATTTACGTTGTGAACAAGAACAATAATGAACAGTGTAATTTTCTGTGTGTGCATTTGTTGTACATTGAAAGGATGCACTTCCCATTTAAATTATAATAAAACATGAAAGCTGGCAATACTTTGCAACTTTGGCTGTAATTCAAGCTCTGTCAAGTGGTTCCTGGGACCTCACTGCAGATGTATAGCTAGGGATGCTGCACATGTCAGCTCTGCTTCCTGGTACCCGCATTGTCATTAGTCACTGTAGCCAAAATTTTAATTTTAAACACAACATTGTGTTCTTTAGGTAATTATTGGAAATTGTACAAAAATTAAATAAATTGCAGAAATAGTATTGTAAATATAATAATAAAACAATAATAATAATAATAAAAAGATACAACTGATATACACTTGTTAAAATTGCTCTAATTTATTTATTATTAAAATCATAAGCTCTTTTTTTTACTGACCCAGGCAGTTCATATAGCAACATTGTACAGTACATGTTACCTAATATATCAGTCATATAACATCCCCTACTCACCTACTGCACTATCACTATATAATAAGCCAAATTATTCTTTTTGTGCTTAATTTTTCTGAGTAAATTGACAAATAATTAAGGTATCATTATTTACAATTCTGAATTATAGGATAGGAGATAATCATAAATTTTTACTGTTACATTATTGTTATATTATACCTTAAAATGTAAAAGCGAGTATTTTTCAAAGTTTTACGGAATGTAGTTTAATAGTGTTTCAAAAGAAACAAAGAAGAAGAAGAAGAAAAAATTCACTTCCTACGCTTTTAAAGGATACGTAATTGTAATTAGGGACCCTTTTTGTGCTTGCGCTTGCACGCACTATACGTACATGACTGACTATAGTGCGCTCCACTAGTAAGCGCCATTATCTAATGGAATCAGTTACATTTCCTTTTATGCAGTAAAAGTGTGACATTATTTTGTTTCATATGCTATATGTTATTATGAATGAAATTGTAATATGTCATGTCTATTATGTCTCTAGGACATGAAAAGTGTACCTTCCACCATGACATGGAGCTGGACCACCGACCTCCTACTCGTGAGGCCCTGCTCCCCGACATGTCTCGTTCCTATCGCCTCCTGCTCACCAGCCTGGGAGAGAACCCTGACCGACAAGGTCTGCTCAAGACTCCCGAGCGAGCGGCAAAGGCGATGCTTTTCTTCACGAAGGGATACGATCAGAGCCTTGAGGGTGAGTGAAACTTGAAGTCTTATACTTATCAACAATGTAACTTTATATTATGTAAGGTATAGCAAAAACTAATATCGTGCATAATTTAAAATTTTAATTGTTTACTTTTATTAGTTTCTGCTTTTTTGTTTTCGAGAAATTCAGGCATAATTAGCCAGTTCTTCTGCTGCTTCTAAAGTATTTGTTGAATTAGAATGACATTTATAGTTCATCTAATTTATTCACAATTTATAGAATAAATAATTTATATGAATTTCACAATTCTGATACAATCACGCTAAACCTGCCTAACAATAAATATATATATATATATATATATATATATATATATATATATATATATATATATATATATATATATATAACATATATTATATATATACAAGTAAAGTTATTACATAAAAATATTTAGAAACATTTTATAGCCTGCAACTTGTTGAGCGTGGTGTGTATATATTTTAAATGAGAGATTAAAACATCTTTTTTTAAATTTTTTTATTTAATGTTGCAAGTTTAAGTAAAAAACTTGCTTTACTATAAAGATATAGCCAGTAGAAAACCTGTTGTTTAATCGTTAATTCCATATAATATAGTATATTATGCAGTGACAGGTTGCATTACCCACGTATGCACTTATATACATACATGTAATGTAGACGTATAAAACAACATACAGTACATTTTACTCAAATGCAATTCCTTACGTGTTAAATTTATGCAGTTGATAATTATAAATATCTTGTGTCATAAATTTAAATTTTTATCTTAGAAATAAACCAGTATAGCTACTATTTATTATTATTATTATTTTAATTTTTACATCAAACAACTTTTACAACCATTTTATATAATTATGTAAAAAATAATCATACATGGAAAGAAAGAAATTGCGTAATTTATGCTGCACACTGATAAAATATATAAATATTTTATAAATATGCAATCTTAATTTTAGCAATGTTTTTGTATAACAGAATAATTCATTTTAGATAGTTATATTATGTCATATTATTATATTACGACCATATTATATTACATAGAATTATTTATTTTTCGGCATAATTATTTATGATATTCTAATTTAGCAACAAGTATGTGATATATAGAGCAAAAATAATGTAATTTCTTTGTACCTGAATTGCAATTATTTAGCATAAATATTGGTATTTTAGAGTTACAATAATAATTAAGCTGTACAAAATATAGCTATATTATACATGCGGATGGATAAAATAAATTTCGTAATTGATGATGTATTTGTGACATAATAGCTTTTTGCTATTTTGGAATAATGAAATAATATAAATAATTATGCTCAACAACATATTTACTATGCTGAAGCCAATATACAGAAATTATTTTTTTATAATGAAATTTAGCTAGCACAATTTATATGTATGTATTTTTGTACGTATAATGGAGAGTCACTAATGCTGAACGTAAACCCTGTTCTCTGCTACTAAAATGACTATCAACAATGGTTTATTCAAATGTAATGCGCAATTTTTTTGGTGCAAGAAAACAGGGTTTACAAACAACACTTTTATACATATTCAATAAACCATAAATTATGTTCAGCTTAATTCAGCAACATTTTTTCATAGAAATATAATTTCTGTAACTAAATGATATATTACGTAATGGTTAGGAGGAACTGCAGTTTTTTGTTTATGTAATTCCAAAATGGCATTATATATGATAATTTGTGGTAGCATAAAATAGACAATTTCTTTTTCCGTGATGTAGTGAATAAAAATGTGCTTGTTACCAGCGATAAGATATCAGATGCGCAAGGGAAATCAGCAGAGGACCTCAACTTTTCATTATTATTATTTTTTAATATTGCGAAACTATAGCAATTTTTGAGAAAATTACTGAAGTTAGAACGTAGAAATTGAAATGACGTGTACTAGCTACACTTACATATTGTAAGAAAAAAAATCCCAGGTAAGAAGTATAACGTATTTATTTTTGTCCGTGTGACGCAATAGTGTGATTATATTTCATTTACATAATTTTAACGACGTAAAAAATATACACATAACCTATCTAACTTTAAAGTTATATTTTTGTTATACAATACTTGCATACGTCAAATAAATAGGTTATATGATATTTTTTGACAGTTATTAACACGTCAATTCAAATTCATATTATTATATTTACGTAAAATAATTTAACGCGTTGAAATTACATCTTCTAAATATAAGGCAGACACTCTAGAAGCTGAAAGTTTATTTTAAGGCGTGTCCTTGTGATGATAAAACTTTCGAGGTATCATAATTATAGGGTGGAGGGAAGGGGAGTGACGTAATCATCGGCCGTCACAATATCAATTAATTATTATTGGAAATATTTTATAATGTGTGCTTCAATATTAAAATGAGAGGAAAAGTTACGCGTTGTTAATTTTCGTATACAAATATACAGAGTCATGCTTTTCATAAAATTTTGGGTTCTTTCATGTTTGTTATAATGCTTGGACAATAGTAAATGCAAAATTATTATAGCCCGATTATTGTAAAATTTCTGCGTATTATTTATCCTGTATTGTTCAATAATTATACTGCACACGTAATAACTACTTGCTGAACTAGGTAATTTATGCTATCCATTTGATAATAGACCAGTAGAAATTTAAATAAATAATTAAAGAATATAGAAATGTTGGACTTTTGTCCCAAGTTTTTCCCGCATCACCTGTGAATGGCTAGCACGGTCCACCGGTAAGCTCCATTGAAGTGTCTCTCTCTTCAAAAATGTTATGGTTACAAGCAAAAAAGAAGTAATATAGAGACACAATTATAGGAATAAAATATAAATTCAAGTGAATGTAATTTTTTTGTATAATTTAAGCAAATTATAACTGCAGTAACAGGTTTTTAAATTTCTTTGGTGATATTTAGAGGTTTTCAATTCTCCGACTCCAAAACTGACTTACTTGACTTGAATCAATTATGGGTTACCGCCGGGGATATAAGGGGAAAAAATACAGATATATTTTAATATTATACAATATATATATATATATATATATATATATATATATATATATATATATATATATATATATATATATATATATATATATATATATATATATATATATATATATATATATATATAAGCTTTTTAATTTTTAATTGTCTCCAGTATTCCTCATTTAAAAATTTAAGGCTTTGTTGAAGAAGTATAGTTTTCTCAAAACAGACTAAAAACAACACATAAATAACGTAAGAACATGGCCCCACAATGCTGAAGGATAGGAAATTACGGGTCCTTGATTTGGCTTAGCTCGCCCAACAAAAAATAGCAATCATGTAAAGCTCCTAATATGTATGCAACTGTTTGAGCAGCTTTGCGAAGCGGGTTGCATTTGCTCTCCTATTTTTAGCTATAAAATTTTTCTCGTTTAATAGTGAGATGAAAATTGCGGTAGATTTTTTACTGTGCATAGAAATGTGGCTAAAAGCTGGACATAGTACGATAAGCGAATTCTCATGTAGCAACCAACCACTTCAAAGCATCAATCTTCTTTCTCTCTTCTCGTGGCAGTATTGGGATTTTCTTGATTGTATTGACTTTGCATTAGTCTCAAATAAAGTCTTGCTCTCAAAGTATAAAAATTCAATTAAAAGAAATGTCTTGTAGTAATTAATTCACTTTACTATATATAAAAGATAAAAAAGTGCTTTTTTTTATATTCACATTGTCGTAAAAAGTTAAACCTTTTTGTGACGTCAGCAAGATTCAAGCCGACGGTGATTCCTTTTTCCTGTCGTTTCGCACACACACTTTACTTCTCTCTCTCTCTCTCTCTCTCTCTCTCTCTCTCTCTCTCTCTCTCTCTCTCTCTCTCTCTCTCTCTCTCTCTCTCTCTCTCTCTCTCTCTCGCCTGTTGCAGACGTGCTTTTTCTTCGCTCGCTCCAAGCATTGTTAGTCTTTGAAAATCTAACTCAGCCACGGATATGTATTTCTCTCTCTCTCTCTCTCTCTCTCTCTCTCTCTCTCTCTCTCTCTCTCTCTCTCTCTCTCTCTCTCTCTCTCTCTAACCTTCTTAACTCAACGCTTACTATAAGAAATGATTGCTCTCGCTATATGACACAATTTTCATGCTTTGTTTCACTTTCAAAGAGAACTTTTCATATTTTCATTTTACCCTCGACTTGATAAGAACAGAAAATTAAATTATACTTTTAAAATCAAACTTATATTAATTTCATTTCCTACATATAAATTTAACTTCTAAAATTTAGCTAAGTTTGCTATGATATATATTACATAATATTACGTATAAATTAGAATAAAAAAGATCGCGTCGTAATTAGGTTTGAGAGTGCGACTTGTTGATATTACGAGCTAGCAAGTCGTCGCTGCTGCTGCTGCTGCTGTGATTCAATTAGGCGGCAAGTGTATCACAGTTATAGGGTGTGAGAGAGAGAGAGAGAGAGAGAGAGAGAGAGAGAGAGAGAAAGCGTGGGCTGAGAGAATAAGTTAAAGTGCTAGAGAGAGAGAGAGAGAGAGCGAGAGAGGGTGAGAGTGATAAAAGTGTTGCTACTACTGCTTGCCTTTTGCTAAAGCTCCACTATAAACTGTTTTATCGATTTACATTGCAACCTGTATAAACTAGAAAGAAAAGAAAGGAAAAAAAATCAATAAAAATTACTTAACATATTTTATATAGCTGTAGATGGAGTATGTCCTATTTCTTTTAAAAGGAAAAGCATCGGAATAAAAACCGAATTAAACGGAAAGACAAATGTTTCTTAGCATTGGAGAGCGTTATAGCCAATCATTGCGTGAATGTTAAGGTACCTTAAATTTTCTATCCTTTGGCATTGTGGGAACTTCAGTATTATTATTATTTTAGAATTTACTATATCGATTTCGGAAAATATAATTGATGGAGACTTGACAGAGCAGTGTGCTTCTGATGATATATATAGCGCGAGATCACTTTTTGTATATAGGTATCTGCATCTGCCATCTTTTCACCCCTGTTGGGTAAATTTTATTTCTGTTCCGATTTTTAATGTCCGATAAAGAATTATCATGATTATTACTATGCATGCACACTTTTACGTATTTAAACTCGGGTTAATGGAAATTACATAGTTGTATTCTGCATTTATTAGCATAAATGTTTTGCTACATATTTTTAAATTGCTGAAATACTTTATAATGTTCATAATGTTTATAATGCTGTTCAGTATAATTGTTGTCATTTAATATAGAATCAATTGAGTTTAAGGAATAAATGTTTTTGAAATTATTGGTTAGCATAATTATTACGTATTTATTTTTGTCCGTGAAGATAAGTATATATATACTTATAAAAATAATAAAATCAATAAATAAGGGAGACCATTTATATATTTTTTTATTGCATATTATGAACGAAGATAATGTCCTAAATTGAGTGATGTGCAATTTTGTAATTTTTAAGTTCATAAAACACGATATTTAAAATTTCTCAAAAAATACTTCATGAAAACAAAAAATAGAAAATTACACATCAATCGATTCCAGACGATGCCCTCTTTCAAAATATGCAATATTTGCTTTTAGATTATTGATACATATTTTAAATTTAACTACTATATTTGTATATTAATATTATTTATTGACATTGACAACACCAACGCTTGTTGTAACTTTTATGGTACTATAGTTACGATTGACTGCCTGAGTCAATAAAACTCATTAATTCTTCTTGGTTTTATTTTTTTATAAACCTTCTATTTTTTGGACTCCTTATGCAAATATAAGAAGTCCACCTGACCCCCATTCTCTCTCTCTCTCTCTCTCTCTGCTCTAATATTTACTTCTGCAGCATAACATACAAAAACTATGAAGAAAATCCTAAGAACATTGATTTCTGAGTTTATAACGACTGAAAATAATCTATACTGCCGTGGATGACTAAAAATTGTAAGAGCATAATTAATATAATTATAGTATATTATGTTATGTTCGTGCTAAGTGATAAGTAAGGATAAGACTAATACAAATACCTAAAATTATAGGGAGACAGCGTGCAAATTTTTACGTTAAGAATTTTGGTACCCATAAGGCTTCATGCTAATTGCAATATTCTCTCTCTCTCTCTCTCTCTCTCTCTCTCTCTCTCTCTCTCTCTCTCTCTCTCTCTCCTTCTCTCTCATTTGATGTTCAAGGTGTGAGATCACAATAGTGTATAGGCATTTTGCCTTTTTCTCATCACCCGTTGGGTTACTTACTTGTTGTTTTTGTATTTTATTTTTTTTGCTGTACAATCTTAAGCCCAATAAAGAACTATTATTATTATTATTATTATAAGGGACCTGATAATTTTACAAGTATATACTTATGTACTATATTTATTTTTTAAGTACTGTACTACAAGCAAACATCAGTCGTTTTTAAACATTTTAAATTTTTAGTCTCTATAGCATCATTTTTTTTTTTTTTTTTTTTTTACAGTTTAGTTACCCCGTTTTGTTTTTGTTTTTAATTATTTTTATAAATCAAGTCAAACTATTGTGGCCTAGCTTCTTGTATGTTTAGAACGAATGAAATGCATGAAACGTTTAGTGCTTGCTATGTATAGTTTTAATACAGCCTCTAGCACTTAGGTGTAACGAACAACATTACTCCCTCTAACGTGCTACATATTTTGATGTTGCAGAGGTGCTGAATGACGCGGTATTCGACGAGGATCATGATGAGATGGTGGTCGTGAAGGACATCGAGATGTTCTCTATGTGCGAGCACCACCTCGTGCCGTTCTACGGCAAAGTATCTATTGGCTACCTGCCTAACAAGAAGATCCTTGGTCTTAGCAAACTGGCTCGCATTGTCGAAATCTTCAGTCGACGTCTTCAGGTTCAAGAGCGGCTTACCAAGCAGATTGCTATCGCGGTCACCAAGGCGGTCCAACCGGAGGGAGTTGCGGTCGTCGTTGAAGCCGTGTAAGTATACTGACTGTGTAAATATACGAAGATACTAGACACTGACAGTGAGAGAACACGGGAACAATGTATATGACACTCGATCGACTAATAAAATAGATATTGAAAAGCAAGTAGCTTACAAGTTTTTCGCCTCAGTTTGCGAAGTGTTAAAAAAAAAGAAAGATTGTGAATGATATTCCTATCTCATGCTTCATCAATGATTAAGAGATCAGACATTTTTGGTTAGAGTACGTTGTCTCTTGGAGTTAAAGTTCACATTGCCATTAGCTAAATGTTGTTGTTTTTAGTATACGTGTATAGCTGTATAGCCACATACTTTTTGCTAAAGATAATACATTCTCACCGCAGCTATAAGTGTTTTCTCAGTGTATATATAGGTAGAGACGAGAGTAATGCTTGGACAAGTAGTATTTGTTCTGTGATGAAAGTTGCCAAGTAATATAATACAGAGAATTAAGTATCGAGGGACAGCAAACTGGCGGAGCTGGTATAGTGCATCAGTAAGTTGACGTAACAAATCAAACATCTTAACTTCAAGTATCGGTATCATGGCTGTCAATAACGAGAAAACAGCGCAGTTTGCAGTCGTATAGCTTTATATCTTCAATTTTTTTTTAACTTTAAGTTATTAAATTATTTTTGTTAATAGATGTTATCGGTGTTGAAAAATTCTTATATTTTTTTTTAATCTTTATTTAAAACACGAAAAATTTCTAAACTTAGTTAGAGCTGCTTCATTCCCCCATAAGAAAGCATGTTATACCAAGACAGTAACGTAAAGTCATCTGATAGCACTTTCTTAGTATTGTTGAGTATTTTTTCATTATTTTTAAAATAAAGCCAGTGCATATGCTTGTGAAACAGTGGTGCTCTAGTTGTGACGTCATACGTGTATTTCTTGTTGCAGACACATGTGCATGGTGATGCGTGGAGTGCAGAAGATCAACAGTAAGACGGTGACGAGCACCATGCTGGGAGTCTTCCGTGATGACCCCAAGACCCGCGAGGAGTTCCTCAACCTTGTACACTCCAAGTAAATATCCCCCTCCCCCTCCACATACCTTATCAATGTGATCAACCTGTCTGTCTCATCAACGTACACAATTGTATGGTGGCAGCTGTAACAATCAAGCAAGAAAGCAAACAAGCAGGGACCAAATTGTAACTGATTGTCAGATATTTTTTATTGTTGCATTTTACGTACTGTACAGTTGAGCGCAGGTCAACCAAAATTAATGTTATCTATGTATAAAATTGACCATTTTCAAATCCCTAATAAAAAGTATTGTAGAAAATCTGCCATACTACATGGATCAAATAAATTATGTAATTTATGTTGCATTTATGTCATATATATATATATATATATATATATATATATATATAGCATAAATGTTGCTATTTTGTAATTTAATAAATAATAATATATTATTATATATTATCACAAATTATAATTATTTTTTTAATTTTGCTGAAATATCGGGCTATATAGCATAATTATTACGTGTTAATTTTTCTTCATGTACATACATACAAAAAATATAAATATGGAAGATTTTCTTAACACCTATTTGGAAAAAAGTCTATTTTCAACCTAAAAGTTGTCTAATTGTATAAATGTTATATGCATAAATATATTATACTATAGCCAACCAGAAATAAACATTGTTTTGTTTGTTTGAGAAAAGAAATTTGAAAAAGTTGCTCGCAGAATGATTTTTTTCAATTTATTATAATATCTTTCTTAATACAAAATTCTGTGTTTATAAAAGTATTAACTCAGTAAAATTACATGGTTCACATGTCGTTCTCTTTATATAATTGTTATTAGGTGCTATTTTATTTGGTAACCCAGCACTTGGGTCACGTCACGAAGGCTTGATGCATATAAGGACTTGACCTAGAGCACTGAGTCACCAATTAAAATACCGACCATTGTAAGTAACATTTATTGGCTTTCTTGCCCCTGAAATTTTTGACCTGCGCTCTATATAGGGTGGTTGTACTCATGCTTTTGAGCTTATAGCGCTTTGATGCCATATGTGAGCTGAGCAGACAGTATAAAGAAATTACCATTTTTAGTAATTAAGAAGTAACTTAACCTATGCATAAATAACTATTGGATATTTATATATATATATATATATATATATATATATATATATATATATATATATATATATATATATATATATATATATATATATATATATATATATATATATATATATATATATATATATATAAATGACGTTTATCCTATTCTAGGTATAACATTTATGTGCTTGCGTAAACATGGCATTAAAGCGCAATATCATTCAACCACTCATATTGTTATAATTGTGCTGAGCACGCAAAGTAAAAAAAAAATATATAAAAAAAAATAAAAAGAAGAAGAAAAAAAAAAAAAAAAAAAAAAAAGAGAAAAAAATGGAAGTTGAAAAATTACTTTAAAATAATTATAAAAAAGACAATACTGATTGGAAAGAGCTTAATTAAATTTTGTTTACATACCATACAAGTTGTAATGGTTTCCAAATATTTTGTATAAATTTTATTTCACGACTATGAGATGAAATACAGGACTTACAAAAGTGCGTTTAAGGAAAAAATAAGCAAATCCAGAACCCAACTCTATATACCAACAATAGTATTAGCATTAACAGATGACTTTGTGTTACTGTCTTTCTAAGCATGATTTCTTATGGGGAAATGAAGCAGTTATATAACTCAAGCTAGAAATTTGTTTTGATGCGTAATTTTTACTGTAACTTCTGTATAGCCTCAAAATAATAATAATAATAATGACTGAAAGTCACCAGGGAGAATCCGCAGTGTTGGAAGAAAGCTAGTACGTCCCACTAATCCAGGTGGAGGCTGCGACAGCTTTATAATAATAATAATAGCTTTAAAGCTCAGTATGCTGCAGTAAAATGTTAAATATCAAGGAAAATTCTTACTGAATTATAGCTGCCAGCTTCATTCCTCCATGTGAAAGCACGTTAAATTGAAACAGGAAAACAAAATCGACTACTATAGCACTGTTGTTAAAATATTGTTGGACTCTGAGTTTGTTTATTTTCTCACCAGATCCACTTTTGCAAGTATTTTGTTTGAATCACCTGATTTTAACGTCAATGCATGTTAATTCTGCCACCAGTATAGAAAATACTCGCCCAATCATAGAAATAGGTATACTGTAAATGTCGCTTCAAAATATTTAGATATAGAAAATAGTAATAATCGGAGACGTGCGGGACATGGATATGATGTATTGTTCGTAACATAGATTTTTGTTACATTCATTTTGTAATTTTAGAAAATTCTGTTAATGTTAATCAAATAAACTGCAGTCTCCATCAGGTAAAAGAAAAAAAAATGAACCATTTTAAGAATAAATACATTGAGGAACATAAAAATTATTTTCTAGGTAATTCTGAAAACAAATTTGAAATGAACGTAACAAATTCTGAACTAGCAAATTTCAATACTACAATGTATTTGTATTTTAATTAAATTTCAATAGTGAAAAAAAAAAAAAAAAAAAAAAAAAACGATTTTCAAGACTGTTTTTTAATTGATGTCTTACGATTGCTATGCAAACAAAAGTTGATGCATTAACAAAAATTAAATCAATTTATTTTTATTCACCTTAATTTTTTCTTTCGCCATTTTCAAAATAATTTACATAATAATAAAATAATTAAAATCACAAAACTGTAAAAAAAAAATACTAAAATTCTTTAAATCTTTTAAATTCTTTTCAAATCAGAATTACCCTGATAAAAGCCTCAATCAAACATAATATACTACACCTAACAACCCATGATCCCGCTGTTCTCGATTTTAGCGACCCATAATACTAACGTATTAAATTATATTTATGATAAGCTATAATATTATGTTTTCCTTATTTTATTTAGTGTGGAGTCCTCTATAAATCAATCTGACCGCATGCTCGGATTTGATATTAATTATGTATAAGACATTTCTGTCGACAATTTTATATGAAATTATGTTAAAATTTATTATTATATATATACAATTTTATTTTTTATTATATTATATATTTGCTTTTTACGAATTGTTATACAATAAAAAGAAACAAGGCCTACACATTTAAAACTTTTGTATTATTAATAAATAATTTTTTAAGGTGAATAAAACGAATTTATTTTTAGTCTAATAAATTTTAGATTATTTCTACAGATTGGATTTATAGGTCTTAAAACAGTGGTTTTATTTTCGCCCTTAAAAATTGCAAGTTGTGTACCTATGAATATACACCACACCACAACCTACTGTGAGTTTGCTTGATAATTTCTTTCTTCTATGCACATGAAAAAATAAAAATACTCCCAACGTCAGTTATATTTAAATCCTATAAATTCCAATAGGTATATCTGGAACACAAAGGTGTTCATATTATATTACATTGTCACTTAATTATTAATTTTTATTTTTATTATTTTTTTGTGACGTGATTTTGGGAGCAATGTAGAATTTTGACCTATAAACTTTTAAATAAACGCCGAATGGTGATGCAATTTCCTGCCAATATTAATAAAAAAATATACTATAATATGTTGTAACTTTTAAAATTAAATTAAGAGAGTAAAATTTAGTTTTTAAGTAAGTGGTTGATAAATTATAATAAAATAAATCAAACAATTTCCAAAAACTGCAATGACTTAATTTTTTCAAGATAGCAAACTTAATTAAATCTTTACTTTACTTAATTGTTGTCATATAATAATTTTGTGCTAGTTGAAAGTAATTTATTTTTTTCTTCTTGAACTCCAGATATGTTATATGCTTTAAATTGTGGCATTAACTTTTATGACGGCATTAATAAAGCTGACATTATAACGATAAAAACGTAAATGAAGCCATATAAGCATTACAAAATAAATGTTAAATGGCTATTGTATTTTTTTTTTTCATTCAGTTCTACGTTATTGTTCGTTTTTGTTTGTTAAAAATTTAGACACTTTTAGTGACGTCACAAACAGTAATTCAACACGATCCTTATTTTATTTTAGAGTGAAGCTGATAAACTAAAACGAACACCAAACTTGGTTTCTTAAAATTTATTACATTTTCCTGAAAATGAGTAAAATGATAATAAAAATCAATTAAAAGAGATTTTAAAAATATATTATATGTTATATTTTATGCTTGTCTGGTGAATGTTTTAAACAAATTTTTATGTGAATAAAATTAAAGGTAAAATATTTAAACAGTAATAATAATTATTTATATATATATTTTTAAAACTTTTTTTTTTACTATGCATAAATGATACATTGCAAGATTGCACAGTAATAATAGGGAAATGCAGACGTGGACAAAACATTACACTTGAAGTCCCTATAGAAAATACCAAGTACTGTACTCTCAACAAAACCGTTGGAAACCTCAATTAAATAACACACAGTTAAATGTCAATTGTGACCTCTCAAAACATAATAAAATATTTAATAATAATAATAAATTCTTATGGAGTGAAAGTACTTGTTATTTTCTAGGGACTTTAATTACACTGAGAAAACATATATCTAGTGACCATACAAATTTGTGGATCAATGCAGGTAAATATACAATACTAACTTACGTTGAATGTTTATTGCACTACGGATACACGTCACTTTGTAATTATATTTATTCACAATGTATATAACGGCTGTTTTGATTAGGATTCAACCTGTAAAAATTACATTGTCACTACTAAAGTGTTTTCTCAGTGTATATGACAATTAAGTAATAATATAGAGTGCATTATTTATTTAATTGTCCGAACTACTGTTTTGATCAGCTAAATTTTATCAAAATAAATATTACATTTTCCATGTGTGTAATTTTTAATTTTACAAAACAACTTTTAGGAAGTGTGTTTTTTTCTTCACAATGCGTTCCATATATTTATATATTTAGCCTCTGTTGCAATCTCGCGACTTAATATGTCGTTCTAAAAATTATACAATCTTCATGACAAATATGATTATATAGATCGTTTTCAAATCTCACGGAATAACAAGATAGCTTATTTTCCTTCAATCATCAGACCACTGATTGCATTTGCTATTAAAAATAAATAAATTGAGTAACTATATGAGTATCTAGAAAATTTAGGGTAAAAAAAAAAAAATAATAATAATAAAAAATCATACAAAGGTTATTACACATTACTACTTATTATATTAATATTTTACATTTGTTGAAAAGAAGAAAATATTCCATGCAATAGAAGACTTGCAAAATTAGGTATAGTGATAAAATAAACAAACTCACAGCTCAACAATACTATCAAAGTGCTAGTGACGACTTATTTATGTTCCTGTCTCAATTTAGCATAATGCTTTCTAATGGGGTAACAAAGCAGCTATAACTCGAGTTAGAATTATTTCTCGGAAATGCAATTTTTTCTTTTGCATGCTGACCCTCAAAGCTTTTGTTTTCCTAAATTTGAAGTTAGTTGGGTGGAAAAAATCATTCGTAGCCAAATTAGTTGAAATCCAGGAAAACAAAAGCTTTAAGGCTCATCAAGCTATATACAGTCAGTAAAAATTTCAGCTTCAATAAATAATTTTAACTCTAGATACAGCTGCTTCGTTGCCGCATACCATAATTCCCATAAGAAAGCATTATAATATAATGCTACTTTGAGACAGGTCACAAAGTCGTCTGCTAGCACTCACTTTTTTAGAGTATTGTTGAGCTGTGAGTTTGTTTATTTTCTCACTATAAACCCTATAAACTTACTTTTGCAAGTCTTATGTAGAATGGCAGATTTTCAACACCTCTTATAATATAGGATCTTTATTGGAAGAACGGGGATTTCTCTCCTTTTCAGTTTTCTAGATTTCAATACACACGTTAAATTGTTTTTATTTTTATTACCAATCAAAAATTTTTTTTATTTGAGGAATTAAAAAAAAGGTCCACTATAATTGCATAGTTTTTTCTATTTTAATAATTATATGACACCAAATTTCTGAGGCATTAAAAATAGCTCATTGTGCGATTTTGTTTAATTGCTTAAATTTTTTAAAAATTAGAGATATAAATTTGCATGCCAAAATTTAATAATTTGGTGTTAGAAAAGTAGAAGTTAGAATGCTGAATCCATGACAATATTAGATATAAATCATATAATTAAGATAAAATAATGTTTAAAGTATGTTAAACGTAAGAATTTGTAGGGTTGGGGATTATTTTGCAAAATAAATGTTATATATGTTAATAATAAATTGAACTTGTTTTGTATATTGATTTTAAATTAAAATAAAGTTATTTATCAAATAAAAAGCATGTACATATTTTATTTTATGCTAATTAAATTATTATTAACTAATAATTAGTACGGAATTTTGAAACAGGCTTGTACAACGCACCTAAAAGTACCACTAAATTATATAATATAATAACTTTTATTATGTATATTTACCATTATTATTGTATGACCATTGAATCTAAATTGAATGGTATGACCATGCAATACGTATATGAGATGATAAATAGTGTAGGATTTTCTTCGATATAATAGACAAGTGAAGTTAAAAATAATTTTGACTTCATATTTGAATTTTTCGTAACATTTCAAGCAATAGTGTGATTTTTGTAGAAAATTATATTTTGAAATAAATACATTTTTATAATATTTATATAATATATAAAATAACATCCTTTCATCTTTTATTAGAAGTCTCTTAATAATAAAAAAAAAAAAAGAAAAAAGAAAAGACGAAGAAGAGATGAAGAAGAGTTGACTTCCCACACCTCTACTTTTTAATTTCATATGAGAAAATTTAGGACTGGCGACTATATCAGATAATGGAGAAAAATTAATTAAGTAATGTGATAATATTAGGGTCTTTTTATTTCTTGGGCTTTCTTAATATATGCTTCCCCCCTCATTTTTAGCTTTTAATAAACTTTGTCCCTGCACGATACATTTTTATATGATATCATTATATAAAAGCTTGATTATAAATAATGTGCATCGGTTGGCGAGCTTACTTTCAATGAGTGCGGTACTGCGTAGAGAAAAAATAATTCTTCAACAATTTTTATTATAGCAGCATTAAAATTATTATGAGCCTATATATTATCCGCATACTATTCCTCATTCAAAAATTTCTGGCTTCGATGCATTATTACCTGTATTTGAGGTGGTGGTACACGCGTACTGTACCATTGTCTATATTTATACAGTTTTTATATTAAAAAAAACTGTGAGGATGGATAAGGAATTAGTGGGAGCGCGCCTTTTTCCACGCTACCTATGATTGGGATTTGGGATGATTGGCAAGCGCGGCACGCGGATAATCTCGATTTAATTATTTTAGTTGCACCTGTTCCTAATTTTGCTCCTTTCGCCACAAAAGTTTCAAAACATATATATTCCCGCGCTAAACATTTTTCTTATTTTCTTATTTTTTTTTTTAGCACCGCCATGCCATCTCTTGTACATAAACTGAACTACGTAAACAATGAACTTGTCTGGGCTTCTCAGTTCTCACACCATAAAGTGTATCCGTCCCCTACTTTATCTCAGCAATTAAGATTAATTACTGGTCTAAGTAGATTAATGAAAGTGCTGATAGTGTGCAGTATATTTCGTTGTTTCTGATAGTTATGTTTGGAGAAGAGAAAAGTCGAATTTAAGAAGGAAAATAAAGTTAGAAGGAAGTGTGATTGGTCATCGGCCCCGGGAGTAGCCGTGACAGGAAGGGCGGGTTTCATCGGGAAAATTGATTCATTTGTGTTTCGTCGTGATCATGGGGTGGCCTCGGAACTCTTTGTATGTACACTTCTAATGTATGGGCGTGAATCATCAGTTAACTATGCGATATCAAAATGTAAGTTGGATTAAAATATCAAAAGACAAGTGATTATTTATTACATCTCAGTGGGGTCCTTTCTAACTTCGTAACTTATAGATCCGTGAAGAATGTGTTCAATTTCCTCAAAATGAACGTGCGTACTGCTCGGCTAGGAAGTTATTCGTATAATTTAATGTTACTTCAATAATTTTCACATATTTGAAATTAAAAATATTAACTTAACTACATGTAAATTTTTGTTAGAATGTGCGTTCATATTTTGTTAAATTTCGTCGTTCCGTACGTATGATTATGTATCACTACATATGTATACACACGTATTTTGTGTAACAAAAATTGATAAGAATCGTGTATTACTGATAACTCTAAACTCTTTTGACCTATATAAACAATCAACTGATTTATTTTTATCTGCTAAGATGTATATTGAGCAAGTTTTGCATGACCTTTTGTTTTAAAATATAATGAATGTGTGTACCTACTGGTATGTTTGTATGCACACACATGTATGAACGGTTACTTATGAAAAGGGACTTTACTGTACTTACACATAACATACGGAACATACCTCTACTTTTTTGTTATCAATTGCTATTAGCGGGATTTGAATAAATTGCGTGATTATCATTCATATTAAGGTGTGTGTGTTAGTAAGATACATACTCTGTTTTTTTTTTTTTACAAGACAACGGAACAAAATACAGGAACTTAAATGTGCCTAACCTGGTATGATATATGTACATACACGTGTATGTATGTATGCGTATATTCAAATAAATTATACGGAAAATAATTTGTTCATAAAAACAGCATGTACGTATGTCTACTTTGTGATATAGAATATGCATACATATTATATATACATACATACCGGTAATTTAAGGAAAGTATAGTAAAAACTTACAAGCTCTATACCATGCTTATATGGTTAGCTAGGTGAAGATCTTGATGGCTTGACAGAGCATCATCTAATGCTTAATGTCATCTGGCTTCCGTTACGTCTAATTTCAGCCCTTAAATTTATTTGTATTCACGTATATATAAAGTATTTTTAATTTCCCCTATTTCTTTTGTTTCAGTTTAATATTAAGGAACGTCAACACAATTACCCACTCACTTGATTAAACCACATTTTTTAACAAAAAGATTCCACAGTGTGTTGAAGATGGATGAATGGATGTTAAATGACTTACTAGAGTGTTCTGTATGCCTGGAGCGCCTAGACACCTCAAGTAAAGTACTACCATGCCAACATACCTTCTGTAAGAAATGTCTAGAGGAGATCGTAGAGTCACACAAGGAGCTACGTTGTCCAGAATGTCGTGTCCTGGTAGATGTAGGCATAGAAGAACTACCTCCCAATGTTCTTCTCATGAGGATATTGGAGGGTATGAAGAATGCTCCCAAGAAGCGTGTGTCTGGTAGTGGGGGTGCTAGAGGCCATGGTTTGTTGGGTCACGGTGCCTCTGCAGTACAACATCATGGGAGCAGTGGTATACCACATCACTCTACCACTGCAGCACAGCACCTGGCAGCATTGCATCAGCATAGTGCGGCCTCACCTGCACACATTCAGAGATCTAACACAGAGCAGCAACCCCCCAAGCAGGTGAGATATCTGTCTTTCATATGCTACTGCAACGTCTTTATTTATGGTTTTAGTGGAAATGATGAAATTAAAGTCAGTGAAATAGTAAACCTGTGTTGGTTTTACTAAACTGTTGTTTAAATTTCAGATTATTGTGCCTGGACAGGCTTGTGCTAGAGCCATGTACAGCTACACATCTCCAGAGCCAGGGTGAGTTACGTTACTTGTAACTTAACATACAAGTATATTTTTAGCTACAGTGTAGAGAGAAATGTATCATATAAAATTAAAATCAACTATTCTGTGAATGATTTTAGATTACATGATTGTGCTACATTGAATTACTTTGGAGAAGAAAAAAAAATACATATAATATTAAAACACTTGTAAATGATTTGAAAAGAATTTATATCAATTTTCATTTAAATTAGGTAGACTCGAAAATCTAAATGTAATGTTAAAGGTTTGCTTAGAAAATCTATCTCAAGGCAACGATGGCGTAATGTGATGGAAATGGGAGAGATTTGTTTGTATATGTACTTAAACTAATCATATACACTTACCTTATTTTAACTAAGTTAAATATTGTGCAGAGCTGTGTGACTTAAAGGAATAGACCAGAGAAAACCATAAGCATTTATATCACAAAACACTTGATGGGACTTACATAAATAACTTTAGTTTGTCTCAAAACTCAACTGTAGCTCTGTAGCAGTAATCAGAAATTTTGATATATGCAACCCGCACAACATTTTCATACTAATTTTTGCATGTTTCTGATGTCATAAACATGAATAGTCACGCAAATTGCATACTTAAAGAAATAGACCAGAGAAAAACACAAGCCTTTATATCACAAAACATTTGATGGGATTTCCATAAATAATTTTAGTTTGTCTCAACACCCAACAGTGATCAGAAAATTCAATTTATGCAACCTGCACAACATTTTCATACTAATTTTTGCATGTTTCTGACGTCATAAACTTGAATTTTCACACAATTTGCATACTTTACAGTATTTTCACACTCTCTCGTGGGGCTACATTAACAATCTGGTAAAAATTGTTATTAGTTTTGAAGATCCCATTTCATGTTTATTCATTAAAAAACACGTGTTGTTTTATGTGGTCTATGGCTTTAACAGTATTTTCACGTTCTCTCATGGGGCTACATTAACATTCTGGTAAAAATTGTCATTAGTTTTGAAGATCCCATTTCGTGTTTATTCATTAAAAAGCACATGATGTTTGATGTGGTTTATGGCGTTAATGTTCGTGCTTCTTTCAGAGATCTGAGCTTCAAGAAGGGAGATTTGATAGTCTTAAAGAAGAAAATTGATGCTAATTGGTACCATGGCGAGTGTAACGGAGCAAGGGGAGTCTTTCCTTCTGTCTACGTGGAGGTGAGTCGAGGACTGTGTGACTCCACCTTTCGCCTTTGTCCGCAATTGAATTTCCAGAACTTAAAAAAGTCATTTTGAAGATTGTCTTACTACAACTTTAATACTAGACTTGCAAAGGGGGTGTTTAGTGAGAAAATAAACAAACTACTAGGCCAACAATACTAAAAAAAAGTGCTAGCAAATGACTTTGTCTACAATAGATGACAACAGTAGTCTTCTATTGTATAGAACTATAGAAGATTTTTAATAACCTTATGAGCTAATTTAAGACTTTTATAATAGATTAGTAATATAATATAAATTCAAAAGAGAAGGATGTGAACCAGCAAGGGCCTTACTTAGTGAAGAGAGTCCCATAGGTTGGTAAAATTTTTACTAGCACAGACATTAGAAAAAAAAAAAAAAAAAAAAAAATTGGAACTTAATTTTTTTTTTTTTTTTTTCCATCTCTGTGCTAATAAGATTTTCACCAAATCATAAGACTCTCTTCACTATGGAAAGGCCCTTGTGTGTTTTTTTGATTTTTTTTTTTTTTTTAATTTTTTAAATTTTTTTTTTTATACCAAAGTTTGCTGTATGCTTGTTCAGTGATTATGATGTTGTGTTACAGATCCTGACTCCGCTTCCATCCCCTGTACCTCAGTGCAAGGCTCTCTATGACTTCCGCATGACATCAGACGAGGAAGAGGGGTGTCTAACATTTAACAAGGTGTGTAGGTCAACTGGTAATTGTACTAGTTATCGGGCAGTTGCAGTTTTAAAATTCTGCCGCTTGAAATTTTGTATGTGTGTACTAAGTAAGAAGTAAAGATCCTGTAATTCTGTCAGACTTGTATGTATGCAAGTTGACACTGGTATTGTGTGCAGGGTGAGATCATCCATGTGATACGTAGAGTGGACGAGAACTGGGCTGAGGGCAAGCTAGCTGAGCGCATTGGGATCTTCCCCTTGGCCTTTGTAGAGCTGAACCAAGTAGCAAGAGCTCTCATGAAACTGTCCACAAAGTAAGTAAAAAAAAAAATATGTATATAGGCTATATATATAGGCCTATAAAAAAAAAAAAAATAAAAAAAATAAAACGTTTAATGTTAAAATAATAATAATAATAATCCCCTCCTCCTCCCTCTACTTAGAAAACTTGCAAAAGTTTTTTTTTTTTTTTTGTAGAAAATTAACCATTTTGGATCCCAGCAATACTAACAAAGTGCTAGCAGACAACTTTGTGGTATTGTCTTAATTTAACATGCTGTCTTATGGAGTTTGAGCAGCTATAACTCGGGTTTTTTTTCCCCTCAATGTTGAAGTTTTATTGTAGCTTACTTACAATAGCTACAATAAAAATTTCAGAATCAAGGAAAAAAATTAATTTTCCCCACAAGAAAGCATCTTAAATTAAGATAGTAACACGAAGTCGTCTGATAGCAGTTTGTAAGTATTGTTAGGTTCTGTGTTTACAACTTGTAGTCAAATCCCCTCAGTACTTCAGTTGCTCATTTAGTATTTTAGTTGCTGATTAATTGTTTTGTATGTTCAGTTCTCAGCCAGGTCCCTCGAGAGTGGCTCCTCCCACCCCAACATCAGAGGAGACGACACCTTTGATTCCCACAGCGGAGCACACTGCTGCCCCTGCTGTGGCTCCTCACGTTATGCAGCGTCTCTCCAGCAGCTCCCAGTCACCTTCCTCCTCTACCACACCAAACAGCTCCTCTACGAGTGGCTCGTCTCCTAGTTCTACAGCTCCCTCGTCACCTGCCTCTCCCCCGCCAAGCAACGCAGCCCAGTGTGGCCAGCCTGCAGCAGTACAGGGTAGTCCAGGTGACCACCCTCCTGCCCCGCACCCTCGAGGCACCTCTTCTACATCTCCTCTAGCACACGCTGCACAGCATAGGGACAAGAGACACAGTCTCAACCTGCTGCACGCAGCCCAGCCACCAACCAACATACACAGGTAAGCAAATGCCAGCTTAGCAAGTTGTATGTAACAACTATAGTACCATCCACTGTACTTGTACATAAATGACGATAACTCATTTTAGAGGCATTTTGCAATGTTGCTCAAGCACCAAAAGAAACAAATACAAAGAAAAAAAAATCCCCCTGTCCCCCATCCAGCTCAAGAAAAGCAGAATCAGCAACTTAAAATTTGTAAATAATGCACTCAATTCATTTTGGCTACATAACTTACAATATCCAACTCTACATTCACAGTATCAAAGTTCCATGTAGGAAAAAAAAAAAATAATAATAACAATCCTAAATTATGATTTCGAACACAGAAACTCCATTTCTGTTGCAAAATACTTTGCTGTTAGATGTTTCATGAGTTTTTGTGCTGTAGAACAGAGTAGTTTTGTAGCCAAGCTTTGCTTATTTAATGGTTAACGTGGAACGTGACCAACTTGGACCGGAAATCGTTAAAAGAAAAACTATATTTTCACAATAATATTTTGTACATTATTTATTTCCAACAAAACAAACACTAAAAAAATATTTAGAAAATAGTTGGTAGAGATTAGAGCACGTTGAATTGAAAATTAATAAAACGCGAAAATTCTCTCATTTAAATAGTAAATTGGGACGAGGGATCAAATATTCTAGCTTGAGCTAGTTAAAAAGTAGACGTTAAAGGGATGGAGGTATAGTGTCAAAATAAAATACGATGTGCCTAGCATCTCACGTTCTCACACTACGTCAAAGACACAACATTATAAAACAGCATCAGACTTACTCTTTGCCTTAGACCGGTTTCGTCCTTTACCTAGGACTCGTCAGTAAGGCTCGGCAGAGAGCTCTGTACAGCTAGAGATGGCTCACACCACATCTGCTAACTGACTGAGCTGAGGAAGCAAGTGGCAGTCGCGTTTATATACGCGATGCCCCCGCAGCTGCACGCGCTGATTGGTTAAAATCGCGCGCGCAAACTCGGCTTGCTGTTTAAAACCTCTCATCCTCACACTGTAATATAAAATCGTGCCTAAGAGGGGTGTAAGACAGGCAGCCAGCAAGCAATATGTGTCCTCCCTCACTTCCCAGAGTTCCCCAACTCTAGAAAGATCGCGAGAGCACTACGCCTACCGACTGCACAGTATCGTGATTCACGCTAGTTACATCGCTTTATATGTTGACACTGGGGTAGGAAAAGCAAAAAGATGATAGAGTAGGAGAGATAGAATAAATATTATGCGCTTTGGCATATAGTTTAATTAATTTAGTACGTGCTCTTATTGACGTTGGCAAGTAAAAGGGCCGAATAAAATAAAAATGAAAGAATATTATTTACAAAGCTTAAAATTAAAACAAAAAGATCGACTTGGCGATAATATGCGTATTAGGAAAAAACCATCGCGCGTATTTGTATTTGTAAGTTATACTATGAAGTTATATACTTCCTAAGTACCATTAGTGACCAAGGTTTGTATGTTGTACAGGTTGTCAGGTGAGATATTGCCCCACACTGAGCAGCAGGCAGCCACACAGGAGCACGCAGGTGTGCCCCAGTCTTCAGGTCGTAGTCACCGGCATCGTCGCTCTGTCAGTGACCAGCCTCCAGCAGCAACGTCTGTTGTTCAGCTGCCAGCCGTGTAAGTAACTCACATAACGTTGGGGACTCTTATAGCAAAGTTTAAAAATTAAAATGCACTTCTGAGGGGGGGGGGGGGGGACATCATTTTACATTTGTTTTGTGCCTTGCTTTGTTATTATACTACTGCATTACTATTTTTTATGTTAAAACCACACAACTCCACGTACTTGTTGATATTTTTATTATTAATATGGTATAAACAATTGCTTCACATGCTTACATGTGTACTGCTTGCACTGAAGGAAATTGTTTATTTGCAGGTATGTGGCCATGTACCCGTACAAGCCACAGAAGGCAGACGAGCTGGAACTGAAGAAGGGCACCCTGTACACTGTGACGGAGAGATGTCAAGATGGTTGGTTCAAAGGAACAGCCCAGGGCTCTCACAAGAGCGGAGTCTTCCCGGGAAACTACGTTGCCCTCGCCAAGTAAGATATCACAAAATTAATGCTGTAATTATTTAATTAGTGCTGTCAAAATAAATATACATTTTGAATTTTCCATAAATTTTAACGATTTTAAATGCCGGTCAAAGGAATATAAATAATAAAATTGGGGATTTAAGAAAATAACAATCTGTTCCAAATATAATTATAGAGTTTCTCCCCTAAAAAGTTTTCTTCTTCTTGGTTTTAGTCAATTTTTAAAACGTATATTAATTTGTATATGTTTTGATATGTATTTACAATCCAAAAAATGCAGATCTAGATAAAATTATATGCTGGAAATCCAGATTACTTTATTTGGAATTTTTTTTTTTATCTGTAATGCAGTTTAGAAAATTGTCCTGGTTTAGTTGACACTGATGTAGATTCAGTTTGTAATGAAGTTATTTTTTTGTATTGCAGAGGTCAAGGTCATGTCCCTGGCTCTAGAGGAGCAGGAGGAGGAGGAGGAGGCGCAGGAGGCAGGAGTAACGGGCATGGGTCTTCGTCTTCATGGAGTCGTCCATTTGGCTCTGGTGCTTCCCCTAACAACAACAGTGGCAATCAGACTGCTCAGTCAGGCAGGCAGAGCAAAAGTGGTGGTGTGCAGGGGGCAGAACAGAGGCCTTATATGGATATTGCACGTAGCATGTTGGCAGCAGCACAGGCAGCAGTGCACAACGTCACCACAAATCAGCAAGCAATGCAGCCCTCACCCAAGCCTAATACCAGTGAGTAATAACATGTACTAAATACAGTAACTTGTGACGGCAAAACTCTCTAGTTTTCACAATGAACATAATATTATGTGTAAGTGGACCTACTACTTTTAATTAAGCAACTTTGAAAATACATAGAACTACTCAGAATCTTTAGTTTATTGAGAAAGTGCCTTGATAGAAAAGAGTCTGTCCTTAAGCATGGGCGTTTGGGCAATCTGTGAGCTCAATATTTGTCGTCATTGGTAGTGGAACTTTGAAAAATTATCCACAAAACAAAAAGTTATTAAGGACTTAATTTTTAATCTGCCATAAAAAAGTACATGTTTGATGCAAATGTTGCATTAAAGTGTTGTATGTGTTTGTCAGGCCAGCTAATGACGCCCCCAGAGCTGCCTCCTCGTGCTGCCAGCCCTGCGGCCACGGCTGCTACTACCAGCAACATCTCCAGCTCCTGGCATGCACCTCCCAGTAACCAGGCATCCTCTGAGTCAGGAAGTGTGTCACGCAGTCAGAGTCACTCCTTGGTGGGCGTATCCACCACTGTTACCCCACCCCCCAATGTGACAGTGATGGCCTCGCCCAGCCAGCCACGTCCAGCGACAGACAAGGTATGTAGTCATGTCATACTGTTCAATAGTGTGTGTGGGGGCTGGGGGGGGGGGGGGGGAATGAAGGATTTGCTGCTAGGGTCGGGAATCTTGAGAGGCAAATTAGCCGTAGTAGTAGAAGGAACCACTCTCTGAGGGTTTCAGGGTATGCCGTAACACCAAAAGCCTGCTGCATACATCTAACGTGTCAAGCACTAGATCAATTTTTGCTGTTTAGACCATAAATAGCTCTGCAACAGTGCGCAAGTGCCAATCTGTTTTTTATGGTCAATCTGACCCAATGAAGTAGCTGGATTATTAATGTCATTGAAAAAGAAGTGGACGTTCATATTTTGAGAGTCAAGCTAATAGACAAATAAGTTGGAGAAATGCCAATAATTGAGACACATAAAGGCGTAGAACACCTTGAACAAAAAAGTTGTGTAATATCCTAATAAACCTGAAAATCAACATTGATTTTCAGGTTTATTAGGATATTACACAACTTTTTTGTTCAAGGTGTTATACGCCTGTAAAGTTTATGACTGGTATGGCATATTCTTTATTTTTGTTTTTAAACCATGGAACTGTGTGGCCCTGTACATTGTAACAACATGAGCATCATTGCAGACTAAAGAGAAAAAGAGCAGTGGTTTGATCCGTCGTCTCACCACGATGAAGAAGTGCAAGTCTCCGCCCCCCACCACAACATACTCCATGGACAACCCTGTGTTTGAGGATGGTGCATGTATCAACGGCATCGTCAACGTTGGTCCCTCCAGTACTGTGGTGTTGGCAGCGTCAAGTGCTGTGCTGCAGCCAACTCATGCCAGGCAAGCGTGTGCATGACTAGTGCATGGTCCAAGGTAGTAACTAGAGGCAACACACTCACTCTCTTCAATGTTGCTGCTATGTGCTTGGTGTTGGATCTAACTTTGCTTTGTTTTCTCTGTACTAACTGATGTTGTAGACACTCGCTTAATAGGTAGTATGGACAAGTCACCAAAAGCCAGCTTTTTTCCCTCTCTCCCTTTGGAACCATTGTAAAAAACACCTTGAGTCCATGTTAAAAGACTACAAATACAAATAAAAAAAAAAAATAAATAAAAGCATTCCAGTTTATTTCTAGCATTGTCACCAATTGCCTAAAATTATATATATGTCCTCAGATAATTAATACTTTTAATGAGTTTTTTTTTTTTTTTTTTTTTTTTTTTTAGACTTAAAGGCGTAGAACACCTTGAACAAAAAAGTTGTGGAATACTGTATCCTAACAAACCTGAAAATCAATGTTGATTTGGCCAGAGTCATTGATTTCTAATTTATTTTCCATTCACAAAATGCCACTGACAGTCACTGACGTCACAGCTCGCCTGGTTTATGCGCGCATAAAACAAGCAAGCTGTGAAGTCAGTGACCGCCAGTGGCATTTTGTGAATGGAAAATAAATTAGAAATTAATGACTTTCGCCAAATCAACATTGATTTTCAGGTTTGTTGGGATATTACACAAATATTTTGTTCAAGGTGTTCTGCGCCTTTAAAAAAGCTGCTAAGATTTGCTGTTAAAAATAACTGGGTATTTTTTTCTTCTTTTTAATATCAATCACAGGCCTGAAAAGGTCAGTTACGCTCCCCTAGATAAGTAGAATACATTGACCATACTATCTGTACTCTGTAGAGTGTTTGTAACAAATGTGTGCTGTTGTATGTTTGTCTTAACGTTTGTTAATGCACACTGTGTAGGTTTGACTCAGCCTGAGTCATCCAGTTGCTACTGGACGTTCACCATACTAGCTATTGTGTGCTGTTGTTTGTTTGTTTGTCTAACATTAGCATATGCACGCTCTGCAGGTCTGGCTCGTGCCCCAACCAGTTACTTCAGCAGCTCCCTCACGTGACATCAGCTGGCTCCCAGCGTAGCAAGCACAAGCCTGAGAGAGCCAATATCGTCACTGCAAACCCTGCTCTATTCAGCAGGTACTCTCTCTCTCTCTCTCTCTTTTACTACTACAATACTCACGTTGCACCACACGATTGGATTAATATATTTTACTGTATAAAATTAGTGTTTCATTTTCTTATGCACAAGAAAACATTGCAAATTTAGCTCAAGTTTTTGAGTGATTTTATCACAATCGTGTGCATGCTCCTGAGCTTCTGTATTATTATCCTTTACAAAAACAAGTTCTCTTAATGATGCAGCTCAAATCTCAATCTCAACTATCAAAATATCTACAACTGCCTGTAGTAATTTGTAGCCAACTTACTTGTAAAATTTAGCTACGACAGTGGGCGCCTCATCAATGCTTCATTTATGTACTTACATTGTTGTGAAAATTTGAGCCACTGCATATTAAGAGACTGTTTTTTTTTTTTTTTTTTTTTTTTTTTTTTTTTTTTTTTTCTACCAGAGCTTTCAATCCTGTATATATATCCGTGGTCATGCAGTACATACACTGCTAGCCATGTGATTGTAATTATGTTGCACTCTTGTCTGCATTTGCAAAGTTGTGCCAAGCATTTGTGTTGAGCCTGGCATGCCACGAGTGTGTTCGTTTGTACAGTGTAATTTGTGTTAATTGTGTAAGTGGAGGTAAGCTTTTGTTAACAGCTCTGGCCAAAAGTTTGAGAACGATTTGCATGAGCAACCCGCAATCACTATCTTTATGATACAATGCAATACAATGTTCTCAAACTTTTGACAGTGCATTTTGATTTGATTTGTTGCAACAATGAGATTAAAATACACCTATTTGCATAGACTGTAATGTCAATTCAGAAAGCGTGTTAGAAATAAATTTACATGTCAATTTTGCAATAAAACCTCTTTAAAATTTTTGAAAAGTTTCAAAAATATTTTATAAGGATAAATTTTTTTATAAGGATATACTTAATATATATATATATATATATATATATATATATATATATATATATATATATATATATATATATATATATATATATATATATATATATATATATATATATATATATATATATATATATATATATATACCTATATATATATATATATATATATATATATATATATATATATATATATATATATATATATATATATATATATATATATATATATATATATATATATATATATATATATATATATATATATACCTATATATATATATATATACATATAATACATATACATAGGCCTATTTATTTATGATTGATGTCAATGTATGAAGTAAAAAAAATGCTCTGAAGTGAGACTTTTAGTCTTTTAAAATTGAAAAGATAAGTCATGTATTTTTTGTTTGTTTAAGATGACTTCATTTATACGGACTTAATCTTGTTGATTGGGTATCTAATATTGAGAGCGCAAGACAATAGTTAAAGGGGTGGTCAATGATGGCTTTAATAGTGATTATCGTGTTATTAAACCTCCTGAAAACGTGATCTTAAAATTTTAATTATTAACGCATTGACTTTGAGAGCAAAAGCCATTACAACGACCCCGAACCTATGTCACAGCTACAACGTGCTCTCGTGCTAGTATGGTGTGAGCAAGAGTTCCTCTTATTTTTATATATCCAGTATGATTATCTATCTTTAGCCGTAAAAACATATTTAATATATCGCCGTGTTCGCGCCCAAAACGTGAAGTTGCATTTGGTCAGTTTCTGCCGAGTGCTGCGATGTCTTTGACTAAGAATTTAAATAAAAAATAATGTTTTCAAAGGAGACTTGCCAAATTTAGTGAGGTGATAGGTAAATAAATTATCTTTTCAAAAATCAAATCAAAAGATTTTGGCAAAAATGCAAGTTCACGTTTTTTTCGGACTTGTCAGAAATGCAAGTTCACGTTTTGCGGACTGGTCAAAAATGCAAGTTCACGTTTTGTAAGTCGACCTTGAAATGCAAGTTCACGTTTTGGGCGCGAACACGTCGATATGTAAATATACCTTCAATTATTGAGCACAAAAATAAGAGTAACTCACGCTAAGCTAGCGTGAGAGCAAGTTTTAGCTGTGACATGGGTTTGGGGTCGCTGTAAAGTCTTTTGCTCTCAGAGCGTTAATAATTAAAATTTTGAGATTGCATTTTCGGGAGGTTTAATAGCAGGATGATCACTATTTAAAAAGCCATCGTTGACTACTTCTTTAAAGCAATTGTTTTTCTTTACACATAATAAGTATTTACTGAGAAACTTTCACACTAGTTAGTTATTAATGTGCTGTGAACTTTGACTTGACTTGGGCATTTCAATGTTTGCTGTATTTGTTGTTCTGTTATTAGAATTATTATTGTTTGGTGAGTCAAATTAAAAGATTTAACTTGTAATACGTAAGTATGCACAGTTTTAAAAGA
Organism: Ecdyonurus torrentis; assembly: GCA_949318235.1. Lineage (NCBI taxonomy): Eukaryota > Metazoa > Arthropoda > Insecta > Ephemeroptera > Heptageniidae > Ecdyonurus > Ecdyonurus torrentis. The sequence goes on along the minus strand of OX439128.1, from coordinate 8,113,849 downwards.
ATTACTTTAATTATATATTTAAGGAGAAGAAAATCTCCCTCTGATAATTAAAGCTTACCTTCAATATTCAAGTTAGTTCAAATTATTTTGTTATTCTGACAGCCAAGTTGAATTCAACATAATTATTATATTAACTAAAAAATAAGCCCCTGATACCATAAAAAAAGGGAACTAAATCTTTGCTTAATTAAATTATTGATGATAAAGAAAAGGATAGAAAAACCAGCAAGGGCCTTACCAGGACTGCAAATGACAAGTGCATACAAAATGTAAACAAACAATAATTTTAGTTTTAAAAAGTTTGATGGGATCAGTGGCTAAAATTTATGAATTTACATTACGTCAAATGTGTATAACATTCTGAAATAGAGCACACCGGTCCAAAGTTTTACTTAGAATTCAAATATGCTGTAGAGACTTTCTTGTGAGTTGTATTGACGACGTGTGACTTTGCAGACCGACGCCGCTAGGCGCTAGCGCTAGCAGCACGAGCAGTGAGGCAGTGGTCGCTGCAAATCACCGCAAGTCCAGCTCGCTTGACGCCTCCACTGCAGACCCAGGCAAGAAGCCGCGCCAGCTCTTCCCTGCAGTCAAAGAAAGGTAAAGGTTACATTGAAACTTTTGGCAGGGGAGACTCCAGGTCAGAATTTTGATTGGCGTGATTCTCTATTTCCCACTGTTTTATTATCACTAGGGTGGGAGGCAATCAATAACTGTAATGATGAAATATGTCATCAGAATAACCAGAAGTTCTTATAATCTACTTTAATGAGATTTATACTGTATACATGACAATTACATTAATTAACTTATGTTTCCAGATTCCGGTGCATTGTCCCATATCCGCCCAACAGTGAGTACGAGCTAGCACTTCAAGTAGGTGACGTGATTCACGTTCATAAGAAACGTGACGACGGGTGGTACAAGGGGACACAGGAACGTACAGGACGTACAGGACTCTTCCCTGCCAGCTTTGTTGAGGCTCTCTGAGAGTCGCCTAGGCGAGGGAAACCAGTAGCCATGCTGGAGAGTTGTATATGAAGTGGTCTGTTTATCTGTCCCTCGCCTAGTTACGTCCTGACCTAGTCAAGCCTCATACTGCCGCACTTTGTACGTACCTACCTACGTATATATGGACACAATATTGGTGCTCTCTCTATCTATGTTCTAAGTGAAAGACTTTCTCATGCTCTATTTATATCTTCTCAATTTACTTTGTTTTCCTAGTCTTTGATTTTTATTATTATTATTATTTTTGTTAATGAAGGAAAGGTGCATATCATGTGAGGTTCACAGCAAGGTACTTTCAATTAAAAAGATCATGGTACATGAAAATAAAAACATGTAAATAAAAAAAAAAAAAAAAAAAAAGATTTATAGCAATGAACTTTAACATAAATATATTGTTAGCCATTAAAAATAAAACAATGTGTAAATCAATGAAACTGGTCATATATATACAAATGTACACAAATTGTTTTTGAGCGTATAGATGGTAGATAAAACAACGAGGAGTTTGGTCGTAAGAAAACAGAATGTTGACAATGTTTCAACTTCACTATAATGTTTTGATACCTTCAAGTACGTTTTTGTTACTACCGTTACCGATCTAGCCTGATTTCATTAGCCTGATTTAATCAGGCTTGTTTCTACATTCTAGAGTGGCGCTTTGATCATGTTTACGAAACGGCTAAATTTAATTTTGACACTGGCGCACATTACATTGCTGTGAACACAAAAGCTTGTTATTAGTTGCTGTGAACCTGACATCAGTGCTAGCTAAGCTAATTACATAATTATGTGTTCTCTGTGCACAGTCTGTACCTACCTACCTACCTAAAGTTGTCTGTAATACTTCATCATATCTAAAGCAATAAGTATGACACCACATTATTATTAATACTACGTACTATGCTGCCTTTTTATGAAAATATATCTAGGGTTAATTAAATTAACATTTAGAAGCCATTTTTTAAATATTTAAAATTAAAAAAAAAAAAAAGAAGAGATAATAATGATAATAATAACAATAATATTTTTTATAGGTTAATAATAATAATTAAATGTACCAAAAATTGGTACTGTCCCAACAATCATGAGTACACCAAAAAAAAAAAAGAAAAAAAAAAAAAAAAAAGAAGAAGAAGAAGAAGAAAAAGTAACCTGCCATTTTTATAGATCATGTCTTATAGCAGAAATAGAATGCACAAATACAAATGAATTAATTAAAATTGGCCTGTACTCAAAACAAACTGATAGATCATGGGGATCATCATATTATATGTATTTTAAGTTAACCCTTTTGTAGCCTCACAAACTAAGGAGAAAAATTGTCAAATAAGCAACTTTTGGTTACAATAGAAAGTGTAATGCTTGCTTAACAAGTTTTCTCTTCAGATTGGCTATCTCTTGGATTAATGGTGAAGATATATTCTGTATTGAGTACAGGCAAATTGGTCTGGGGTGTTTGCATAGAAACTCTGTGTGTCATTTGCAATTTCTTGCTAGTACCACTGGAACTGGAGGTAACTGTTTTCACATATTACCCTTTTTTTTATGTATGGTAAAATTTGGCTTATGTATGTTTTTTAATGGTCCAAGTTTTGTTATGCAAAAAAATCAAATACATGAAAACAGCTTACAGCAGTGATAACCAAATTTGTGCATTTTTTGTGATTTTGTTCAAGCACTTTAAGATCAACATCTGTAGAGAATAAAAATAATATTAAAAAATAAAAATGCAAAACTATTTTTCTGCCATCAAAACACTTGCAAAACCTAGAATGAAATAGAATATTGCAAAAGATGCAGAAAATTGGTTATCATCGCTAACTGCTTCTCCTTATCTGCAGTTTGCTGGCAAGATGTTCACTTGTTACAATAATGTTCTCCACACTGTACCACATATTATTACTAATTAATCAGGGTACATGTAACCATTGTGTAGCTCACTAGCATTTTTATATCGATTCTTATATATTATCAACTTTGTAAAAACACAACCATTTTTATCACCTACCTTGAGTAACAAAGAAATGGACCATTTTCAAAACCCTGGAAAAAGAAAAGAAAAGAAAATGTGACATACTATAAAAAGTATCAGAGTTTTTCATCAACTTATGAGAAAGAGCTGATTTATTAACCCTAATCCATATGGATTAATTTTTATACAAATTTAATGTTATATGTACTGTACATCATTTTTTTTTCTTTTATTATTATTATTATTATTATTTTTTAATACTGTCACAAATAATATTTTTATTTTTTGGGTGTAATTTTGAAAGTGGTCTATTGTGGATATTTGTAATAGTTATAATTTTTTATTAGTGGATGTGATCACTTTTTAGAGATACATTTTTGAATCAAGTGTAAGATTGTGTGAATGTTAACATTATATATCCCTGAATGTTTGGACATCAGTTTTCTCAGCAAATGTTTGAAGTTTGAGATATCATTCACATGGCACAGAAAATGAACCTCTGTTGATAAATAAACAAAGTTGGAACAATGTGGAGCTTTTTTATGGTTTTATAATTGAGGGATACTGGCAGACAAAGCTGGTAATCTGTCCAAATCAGGGTCGTAAGCTCCTGTGTTATTGCCCTATACTAAAAACGAACCCTTGTTGATGTAGTTCTAATTTTCACCGCAACAATCAACATGTAAAATGTAAGTGGCGCTGTAGTCTGTGTGTGAATTTTAAAATTCACACACAGACTACAGCACCACTTTTATACGTAATTTTGTATTCTTGCATTTTTGCAGCGAAAATTTGAATTACATCATTAAGGGATCGTTTTTTCAACAATAGCTTCCTATCCTGTTTATATATCCATGGTCCAAATGATAGATTCTGATGGATAGCAATGGGTACACGTGATTAGGTGGATTTTTTTATATTAATTCAGCTCTATATGTCAATTCACGACTAGCATTAGATTATTATTATTTTTTTTTTTTTACTTGTTGCAAACTTTATAATCAAATTCTTTTATTTTGTCCAAGAATTAAGTAAACAATTAAATCACTGAGTTTGCAACAGTGAAAATAACTCTAATTCAAGTTGTGAATTATGGTGCTTGTAAAATTGACAGTCCATGTGAATGATACTGAACACACTTATGACAAGCAAACTGCATTTTTTTTTCAACAAATCAAAACTTTGAGCTGCTAAGAGGTAAATAGAAGAAAATATCAATTTAAATCTAGCTTGTTGTTGCTGTCGTATGAAACATTGCTATAAACAAGTGAAAATCTTTCAGACGATTCTTTGCAAAAATAGAAGAAGGAAAAACAAACAAATAAAAACTATTAAATAGAATTTTGATTGCTAATCAAAATTTTGGAAACTAAGCTAAGTTTATACACCAAATAACTAATAAATATATTAATAGAAAGAATATATATATATATATATATATATATATATATATATATATATATACTATATTTGTTGGTTCTTATAATAAATCAAAGGAAAGAAAATTAGTTTAACTTTTAAAACAAGCTATATGCACAATTATATTTTGTAAAAATGTCTAAACAATTGAAACAACAATTGAACATGGAATTAACTACAAACTCTAGGCTGCAAATCAGACACAAGATAGAAAATTTTATAAGATTTAAAAAAAATAATAATAATAAATAAATAAAAAAGTTTTGGTTATGCTTAATTTATATTAATTTAATTATTACCTATTGTAATTATTATTTTTCTTTTTGAAAAACAAATTTTATATTTTTAAAGTAATTTTGAAAATGGATGTTTTACATATCCTTACAATTTCAAAATTAAGACAAAATTAACATATTATACACTATGCATTGGCAGCAATTTTGAAAATTGTCTTTTGTCTGTACTCTAAAAAGATAGTTAAAAATACTTCCAGTGCTCAAAAGAAAAAGAAAAGATGGAAAAAATTGATGAATTAATCTCTTTCAAAAAATGCAATAACAAAATTATCTACCTAATTATTGAAATAGTTTCATGCCTTTGATTTATTATCAAAACATGGATAAAACCATTTTTTTTAACAGGACAAACAAATGAAAATAAAAACGGGTAAAAAGTTGAGACGGGTGGTCTGTAAGCTCAAATTTTTGTACCATACTTTTTAACTGTACCACGTTGTTGCTATTTCTTGATATTTGTGTGCTTATTTCATTATTGTCAAGTGGATTATTTTTATTTTGTACTTAGTGTAAGTTAATTTGATTATTATGTATGTGCAATTTTCAAGTATATGTCGGTGTGAATATTACATGGTGGATTGGTGCAAAAACAAAAGCAAATTTATTTATCTTTAAAATTGAAATGTTAAACAAATTATTAACAAATTTTTTTATATAAATTTTAGCATTATTAAAATTTTGCTATATAATAAATATTTTGTAATTTAATAATGTAAATATTAAAAATATTCATTGAAACCAAAATGAATGACATAATTATACTTTTTTTGATTAACAGAAATCTCGCCAATTAATTTTGCAATTAAAAGAGGTGCAATCTAAGTCGTTAGCACTCTTATATGTAGATCATGGTGGATAATTTTCTTTTTATTTAAAATTAGTGACTCAGTAAAGTTTGCAAACTTAGAATTCTCATATTTATGTAGACAAAAATAAAATTGGTATAGTTGTGCTGTCAAGATAATTTATTCATAACAACATAATTTACACTACACTGTGCAGTAGTTAGCATTGTCTTGCAATGCTTAAGTATAGAGAATAAGAGATCCACTGCCTTTCCTCGCACCACCTGTGACTGGCAAGTGTGCTTCACAGGTAAAGCCTGAAATCAAATGTTGTTGAAATTTGTTGAAATCAAATTTAGTATATATATATTTTTTTTTAATTAATTAAGAAATGTGAGGGTTATTCACTTAACTCTTGACCCATGCTTTTCAAAGCAAATGTGTACTAGTGAACTTGTTACTCTAATTGTAAATATCAAGTTATAATTGTCCACCATCATCTCTTTTATTATTTATTAAACATTTTATTTTTATTGATTTTTATGTAACTCAAGTGGGAAGTTAACAATTGTGTATTAATTAATTTTGATAACCCAACTGTACGTTTTGTTTTCTTTTGTCAAATAAACATCTTGATAAACTTTACAATCATGGCTTATAATAAACTTAACGCCAGCTATGTATCCAACTGTCTGATATCTCATCTTGGTGTGCCGTTTCAACAAGACCATGTCTTCACAGAACCATGCTATGGTGAAGTTGTTGTATGAAAAGAACTATAATATTTGGTGGGACTGAAACTTAATATTCATAAACATTATCATCAAACAAAACTAGAAAAATGTCACGGGAGAGAGAAAAACACTTTCATTTGATAAAACATTTCATTTGGTTTATTTTTCCTTGACTTAAAACATTATGACTTATGATACAATTACATAATAATAATAATAATAATTCATTGCAATCTGTTACAAATATTGAATTGTCACTGCGTTCACTGCATGTTCTATCACAGAGAAACAAAACATTAAGTGTTAACATTGGAAAATAACAAGCACAGAATAGAGATGAAATTGCAAGTTTTTTTTTCCTGCTTCCAGACAGTACAGTAATACACAAAAATAATCATGCAATTCTACACTGCCATAAAACGTAAAAAAAAAAATATATATATAATAATGATTAAAGACTGAAGCATTACAGTATACAATAATTATGTAGATCAGGTTTTCATTGATTGAGGCACCGGAAAGAATCAATGTGCATGTTTGTCCTTGGAGGGGGGGGGGGGGGGGGGGGATTGGAATAAGTACATCATACACTGGTTATAAAGTATAATACTTAATACTACAAGTCAGGAGTTTAGGGAGCAAAGCTAACAGTCGCGGGGTCCAACAATAACTTTCCAATTACAAATGTGTAATTGTTACGATTTTGTGTCTTCTTATAGGTTGCTACAACAGCAGTTGAAATATATATTTTTTATCTGCAGCTGTATGGTAATTGTACTACAGTTTTGGGCAACTACATTTCTTAAATACTTCTCATTTAAATGATTGCAAAGTATTTTAGAAATACTAGTATAATAGCATTTTAGACAAAAAAAAAATTGGCATTAAAAATATTATATAATTAATCTTGTATCTTGGTTTCAAAGCCATCTAAAATGAGTGGAAATCAATATTTTAAAACTGTTGATAACTGATGGTGTTCTACCTCGGAATTTACTTTAGTGTGGCACCCAATTTTATTGATTGACTTCATTAACACTCAATACAAATTGTAAAATGACTTTCAATTCTTCATAAGAAAACACAGAACATCAATGCTATGCCTGAACATTGTTGGAGTTCCCCTTTTGTGATTATTTTTATGTTTAGCTCTCTTTTTGCAACACCCTTTACTTTCCATACAGTTACAGTTTATATAAAACAATTTCCCAATATTTGGACATGGTTCTTGCCTCCTATCTGAGGCTGGAGGGATCAAGTAGGCCACCCAAGTTTACTTTTCCATTTTATCAGGTGACTAGTGCTGTAGGTTAGAAACTAATACTGGTGGAAGGTGGCGTTACTCCTTTTCACCAATTTTTTCCGTGAACATGGGCGGCCTACTCAATCCCGCCAGCCTCACTCCTATCACAATCAACAAAATAATAATAATTGAAGTCACTGTCCAGGGTTGACTTGCCATAATTTGTAGCACTTAATATGTCACAATTGATGAAACTAATAGAACATTTTTAGTAATTCTCATAACATTAGAAAAGAGTGTAATTTTTTAAGCCAGTAGAATTTTTTTAAATTTTCTGCCCACTGAAAATTGTTTAACTGGCAGAACTGCATTTCTTTATAATGGATTACAATGTACTTGTAGTGGTCAAATAATTCTAAAAACTGCTTCACTGGCTTATTATTATTATTTTTTAACTCATCTAAATTAATTTAAAATTATCAATGCCATATCCTCTATGTTAATCACTGAGTTGATACACAATAAGTAAACATTCTTAAATACATTCATTGAAACATACGTACATCTAACTTTAATTTGACAGTAGATTTCATAGTGTAGAGCAAAACAGCATTTGGCAAATATTTCAAGCACTAGAATAGTATTATAACTTCCTCTTTTTTTTTTCTTTTTTTTTTTTTCTTTTCTTAATTATTTTTAATAAAATAAGTTTTCTTATAAATATACGTATTACATTAAAATGCCTCCCTAATTTTTAGGGAAGTTTGGAAGAAATAATGCAAGCAGTTTCTCTCTTTTCTTTTTTTCTTATCTTTTCTTTTTTTTTTTTTTTTTTTTTTTTGCAAATAGTTTTAAAATTTGGAGAATTTTAAATGTTTGGAATAGACAATGTATCATTTTTAAAACATTAAAAAAAGTTTCTGTTGAAAATGTGCCATACTACAAATTGTATGGTTGCATTTTGTTTACGGCTCATCAGAAACACAGACACAAAGTGGTATTTATTTAATATAAGTTGTTGAAAAAAATATGAGCTAATAAATTCAATAATAATAAAGAAAAGGATAGAGTTACCAGCAAGGGCTTTACCACAGTAAAAGTTCTATGGAGAGGTTGAAGTCTCACGTGGCACAGTTTTTTTTTTTTTTTTTTTTAATCAAATAAGGTTCATTTCATAACAGCTATTGTCATATGTTAATGACGTTATCAATCAAAGGATCCTTTGATTGATCATGTCATAACATATGTCGAATGCTCTCAGTTATAAAATACACCTTATTTTATAACAAAAAACTGTGCCACGTGAGACTTCGACCTCTCCATAGAACTTCTGCTTTGGAAGGCCCTTGCTGGTAACTCTATCCTCTTCTTTATTATTATTGACCCTAACCACGATGTTTTTTTCCTTAAATTAATGGGCTAATAGATTGTTATAAATCATGAGAAAAAATATGAAACTCCCTGACTGCTTATTTAGCTTTGAGGCTAACAAAGTTGCCTAAATTAAAGTGGCTTCAGTTTCAAATATGAGTTAGAATGAGAGGGTGTTTTTTAAATTATTAATCCCCTCCTATTTAGTTACGTTCTCCTAGTAAGTAATTTTGTTAAACATGTCTAAAATTGACCACAAAATAAAATTAATTAGACCAGCGTTAGTACTGGTTTACTACTTTTGATTTATTCAACCTAACTGCTGTTTGTTTTTTTCTTAAATTTTCCTAAAAACTAAAAAGTTATGTAAAAATGTAGCTGTGGTTGATTAATATGAGTACAATGAGTACCGCCAAGATAACATAGTGCATTAACCTCAGACGTAGAAAAAGCTAAATATCCCAAAATTGGTTCGACCACTTTTTAAAAAACTTTAGGGGGGTTAAAAAATATCATGTTAAAAAATATCGAGCTCCAGTTAAAAGAATATTCCAAATTTATTTGTGATTCAAGATAGTTAGGATTGAAATTTGCAGTTGATTAGCATTGTGTTTTTGTTTTTTGCATTTAAACAAATTTTGGTTCGACAACTTTTTTTAAAACTTTCTGACGTAACAGATATTTTCATGTTCTATCGATTACTTTTGTTTAATATTTTAAAATTATTTCTGGTTCGAGAAAATTAAGCGTCAGTTTGCCCATTTGAATAACATTGATTATGAATTTCGCGGCAAAATAAAAATGGTTAAAAATTAATTGTGAGAAATGTATGAAAATTATGAAAAAATTATACTTGAACTTCTATTTTGTAAAAATGAGATGTATCCAAAAATATTTTTAAAAATATTTTACGATCAGTTTTTTGAAAAAAGGGGAGGGGCCAGGCCTGGGGTTCACCGTTATATGTAATTTTGTCTCAACTTCAAAATGTTCACAGTAAAACAGAGTTTTTTTTTCATGAACAAGAGAATCTGCTTGATTTTACAATATAGAGCATGTATAAATTATTAGGGAGGCATTTACCTAGTCTAATACTGCACGTAATTAACCTAGCTACGTCTTTGGCAATCAAAACTAACTTGACACTGGTATCACAATAAACATCGTACAATTAAAAAAAAATAATGATAACCTGCAAAACAATTACCTTTTGCATGATATGTTTAAAAACCTCATCTATAAAAAGAGACAGAGATTAGGTCAAATTTTATGTGCACAAAATTCAAAATATAATAACAAAATTTGGAAAATAGACTGTGTCATGAGCAAAGAGTGAAGAACAGCAAACAATAACATACAAAAGTGTATGTTGACATTGAAGTATGTATTTAGTCTCATTCACATACATTAGCATACAATGAAACTAAGTATCAATCACATGCAATGCAAAATTAAATGCACAAATATTGACGGAAACTGGACCAAATTTGCAAAGTTTTACATGAGAGAGCTTACTGAGCATATGCAAGAAGCTAACAGCACGAGTAAAGTGTATAGAAGATAGCAAGTACTTGGATCAAATTGTGTACTGCGTTGATGAAACCCTCACTCAAATAACAAGCATTAAAATAACAATTGTGCCCTATCAACAATACTAAATATAATAATAAAAACAAAAACAAAACATATAGAGTGAGAGTACTTGGGAACTTCTTGTGTACTTTAAAACTGATTTGCAATAATGTAAAAAAATATGATCAGTCACAAATTCTATTCGTTGCTTAGAGTTGCCCGTCAGTACCCGTGGCTGTGTCAGCAGTTGTAAAACCATGTGTGAAAGGGTCCTTTGGTTGAAATTTAGTTCCAATTTTGTATATCCGTCCACAGACATTGTAGCCTGTTGATTTTCCATGTGAATGATACTGAGATGTTATTCTCAGGATTTGACTTGATGTATATGAGAGATAGAAAGAGAGAGCAAGAGAGGGAGAGAGAGGAGCAAGAAGGAAGGACGGCACCGACATATCAGCGAGCAGTCAATCAATCAATCACGCAGGGACTGCAGAGAATGACTGTCTCGGTGAGCAGTCTGGCGAGGGAGGTGCAAGCAAGTCACCATTACCGAGGCCAGCATAAGAGTTGACCACGTGAGGAGCTTCATTAAACTCGTCTAGCTCGTCCCCTAGGTCACCATTATCAGCGAGTAGTAAGTACTGCTCCGAGCGTGTGGGCCACAGCAGGTGGGTCATCACACAGTAGGCCATGGCGTCAGCAGAGTATGTGATACCTGAGAGACAAATAAATATTAAAGGTAGAGGAGGATTTGTGTAAATTAGTTACTTAAATTGTGTCTCTCAACAGTTCATTTGTTACCTAGTAGAAGCTTGAACCTGTAGAGTGCTGAGATCTGCAGCGCAATTAGTGCCACAATTGGCAGGTAGATGAACCATACAAGAGCAGAGGCCCCAAAGTGCAGGAAGAAGTGCAGTTTGCGAGCATTGTGTTCATGCAGCATGGTGTAACGTAGCTCTAGCAAAAACCACGCCATGATGAGAGTGCGGAACACAAGGATGATCCAGCCTGGCCACGTCTGGTACTCATCAATGTCCTCCACTATGTCCACCTCAGTCTGAAATACACAGTACATCATTTGAAATAAAGATCACTGAATCACAAGATTGTGACACAAAATGGCTAGGATCTAACTTTAAACCAATCAGTATCCCAGTTGGAGATCATGGACCACAACACACCAATCAGCTTGCTGAAACCCTGTAGTTTGAATTTTACAGAGGTCTAAAATGGTTGAACCTGTCTTAATGTTGCAATATTGATGTAAAATCTTGTACTAAAGTATGGGGAGTATAGGGATCACCACACCATTTACGTACAATTTCACTGAAATTGGCTTAAAAATGTATGTACAATTCTAATATTCAGTCACAATGATGGTATTATTCATTGCTTTTATATTGTGGAGTAAACTCACCGTGTTCCAGACGTAGAGCAAGACGTGCACGATGCCATACAACATCCAAATGCCAAAGACAAGCGGCTTCCACGTGAGCTCCATCCTGGTAATGGCCCAGCCCTTAGCCAGCAGTAGTAGCAGCAGCATGAAGATTGTCTGAAGATGGAATCACATACCATACAGAATACAATAATTATCAAAGTGGACCCAAAATTAATTTAAAAATATATTAAAAAAAAAAAAAAAAAAAAAAAAAAAAAAAATCTATTGCAAACACTCAAAGTAGCACATTTTCAATGAAGTTTTCTGTCTTAATTTACCCTTTGGTCTCACTTTCTCCTACTTTAAATATTGATCATAAATTACTGCTTAATATTCATTTTCACACATTTTTCTTTTAATTGGGGGGGGGGGGGGGTATAGAACCGGTTGGTAAAGAGACAAGAAATGTCGTATATCATCATCGTGGTGCAGCTCTGTATTGTGCAATGTCCACTTGACTTTGAAAATTTAAAATTTTGGGTTATTCCATTTTAGGTCATTACAGCAAAAAAAAAAAAAAAAAAAAAAAAAAAAAAGTTAGTTACATGGGCATATGACATATGAGAATATAGCCAAACCTTGACATGATATATTATGTATGTATATACACATAAACAAGGAGTGCCTGCATTGCTGCCATGTAGATTATGTAATGTAACTGAAGCTTCTCACAAACAAGTGCCTGACTGCCTCGACTCTGAGATAACCAACAACATATCAAGTTGCATCACAGTAGTGCAATCATTTGTTAGTATACTGACTAGGTCTTGTACACAGCTACTATGAGGCAAACTAATGCTTATTTACAACATTTTATTGATTTATTATTCAAGTTTAAAAGATGTAATAGATAGATAAATAGATAATAATTTTTATTAGTGTGACTAGTATGCACTTTATTATTATAATTATTATTTTTAAACTGCAGTAGGTTTCTCCAAATCATTTAAAAGATGGTCACACCAAACATTTAAAGGAACGGACAACATGAAAGCATTTGCATTTACATCACAAAACACATGATGGGACTTACATAAATAACATTAATTGGTCTCAAAACTCAACTATAGCACTGTAGCAGTGACCAGAAAATATCGATTTATGCAACCCGTACAACATTTTCATACTAATTTTTGCCTGTTTCTGACGTCATAAACAGAATTATTAACGCAAATTGCATACTTTACAATTTTTTCACGCTCTCTTGTGGGGCCAAATTTACATTCTGGTAAAAATTATCATCAGTTTCATAGATCCCATTTTGTGTTTAATGATTAAAAAGAACATGTTGTTTCATGTTTTCTATGCCTTTAATTTTTATATTTTTAATAATACATTGCAAGAAAACTAGTGCCGAGTTACAGTCTTAAAGAGAAACTAAAGATATGATTCTATGTAGTATGAGAGCACAATATGTTACACAATGCTTGTTTACATGCATTCCATGATGAAACAAATGATTGATGTGATTGCACCAACCAGCTTATTTATATATTTTCATAGCTTCTTTACTCTGTCATAACAAATGCTGGTGTGTTTATTTATCCCATGGCTGGCATGTGTGACCATCCGTCCCGGATTAGCCGGGACAGTCCCGGTTTCAACACTAAAGTCACGGCAATACTTTGCAAAAATCGTCAATGTCCCGGTTTTATATTTTGCAGAAAAATCAATAGAAAAGTATACAATTTAAAGCTCACAGGAAAAAAAAAAAAAAAAAAAAAAAAAAAAACGTCAAAAGATAGTCGATGCATTTTCGTAATATTTTTCGTAGCATATTAAATTATACACCATAGTTATGCCAAATTTTTTTTTTTTTTTTTTTTTTGGGAGAGCGGTGTTTCGGCTCAAATAGGATGTACACGTACGTACCTTACGTTACGTATGTTATTTGTGATATACTGTAACTATTATTATTTATTGAAAAATTGTTTCATAGTTTGTTTGTTTTTTATTATTTTTTTATTTGCAGTGAAAAAGTTAAAAATATACGGCAGAAAGCATTGAAAGAAATCAATTTACTTTTAAATAAACTATTGCAAAAAGAAAAAAATGATGAAATTTTGGAGGCCACGCCCCCTTTTCTGAAAAAAAAATTACCCTCCGGCGGGGACCCTGGCCACGCTTCGCGCGGGCCTCAGTCTTTTCTATGCATTGCTCTGCAGTGTCCCAGGTTGCACACTTTTAATTATGGTCAGCCTACTCTAGACCCAATTTACTTCGCGTTTTATTAATTTTTAATGCCACATGCTCTATTCTCTACCTACTATTTTCTAAATATTTTTTAAATTTATTATTATTATTATTATGTTGTAAGTTGAAAGGAAACATTGAGTTGCTCTTGATTATTGAATTGAGAGCACTATACTGTAGACCAAAGTTTTCTCAAAACTAACTCATGCTCTGGTGTCTCATAAAAAAAAAAAAAAAAATTAAGAGTACAAACATTTAGCCTGGAACTTAGAGAAGTGTTCTGTCAGTGTAAAATGTTGCGCTGGACTCACCCTGGATAGGATATCAAGGATGTCTCCTGCCACCTCAATGCGCTCCATTCCAATGCCATCCATAGCAAACTTGACTCCATGCGCCACTTCAAACAACATGGCCACCATCTCTAACAGCAGGCTGGCTAGGAAGAGACGCGTCACAGGGTGTCGTTGTCGCAGCACTGCATACACCTGCACAAGAATAAGCTCATAGTCAGTCAGATATTGTAACTGGTGACCCAACACTTTATTTTTAGACTGTGTCAATTGAATGAGTGACAGGATGTCAATTTAAAAGATCTGCGGATGAGTACAGAGCTGACAACCTAACACTTATCTACATTCATTTTTGTACCCCTTGCTTTTATAGCTCCTGTAACATTTATGCCTCAGCTAAGTGTACATAAAATCCGGACCAACAACTCACCTGCAGTGGAACTAAGATGACGTAGCAAAGCAGGAACAAAGCAGAAATCTCTAGAGTATTCTGAAATTAACAACAAATATAGTTAATTTAAATTAAAAATTTGGTACTTTTACCACACTGCCTGCAATTGGCTAGTGAGCTCCAAAAATGATAACCCCCATTTTTCTCCCTTCCTCCCATTTGTACTGACCTGCCGATCAAATGAGAACTGCAACTCTAGCACATTGTGATGACTGGCATTAGGGTTTCCATTGACGAGCCAAATGTCATAGTCCAGCAGTGCCGAGTCTCTGTAGTGATGCCACGAGCACGTGGTTTCATTGTGGTAGCATGCTACTAGGCTCACGTACCAGAACCTGGGGACAAGATATGATTAAAGTAGGAAACAAACATTGCATTATAGGTAAATCAATATGTTGAATTTGTTTTCCTTTCATTATATGGTAGTGTACGTATAATAGAACCCCACTAAATGCAAGTCGGCATTTGTTTTGTCACACATACCTGGGCTGCACAACGTCTTGGATCATGAAGGTGAACTGGAAGTCATTAATCACATTGCCCGCCTCTTCGTCAGGGCAAACAGAACCCTCCACACAAGGAACTTTGCGTAAAAAATCTTTACCTTTATCAAAACAACTTGCGTCGTAGGCAGAATTGTTGATTTTATTGAACATTTTTATACATGCCAGATCTTTGTCTGGCACGCTTCTGTTGCCGTAATATTCTAAAAAATAACCTCTGTCCAGCACTGCAAACGTCACTGGATTACTAAAATTAGATTTCGATGTAATATTGCCATAAATATAACCTAGGGAATCTTTTGGATTGTGTCTGTTTGCTTTTTGAATACCAAATTTTACTAAGAATTTAAAAAAATCACTTGTGTTCCAAGATCCTTGCAAATGTGTACCACAAACTGGAGTTTGAGGACATATTGATACACACAAAACTATAACTAAATAAATTTTATACACATTAAAATTAGCTTTACACATTCTACGCTAATTTTTTAACACCATCGTCAAAATCGAAGAAAACAACAGCTGAGATGGATCTGCAAAACAAGGCAAGTGCGCATCTTTACTACGCAGAATAGCGCTATAATTTTGAATTTCCATGCCACACCCTCTCTACCGCTCTCTACACCCTCTGTCATCGCTCGAACCTTGCATCGTGTTTGTGTGTAGCAACCTGGTTTATTTTGACCCCTCTGTTTTGTTGTTGACCCTCAGTTATCCCAAGTAAAATAATAATAATAATAAAAAAAAAGATTTCTTTACATACTTATTTCAATAATAATAAAAATAAATAAATCGTAAATATAATCAGATAAAAATATAAATACAATAAAAAATGAATACTTATGAGAAAGAGAATAAAGTTTTAATAATAAATGCAGGTTGCATGTAAATTATGTAGATTACGTAAAAATAACGGGGAAAAAATAGAAACAACATGAAACGGAGTATTAACTGCAAGCTGCGAATTATAGACAGAATTGAGGTATTTTGAAACTTTTGTAAGTGGGTTGAAATAACAAGGCTATAAACTCCACTTATTGCGGTACTATACAGGTAACGTTGATATTAATTACATTAATGGCAATACAAATTATTACTTTCTTTCTCTACTTTAAGGTCTGCAGTTAGATAGTTTAATCCCACGTCCCACTGCTGATGTTTCTATTAATTCACCACTTTTGCGTAATATTATTTTACACATGTATAACCAGGGACCGGAACCGGTTCCGGTTCTGAGAACCGCATTTTTCAAAGCGGTTCTGACCACCTTTTGAGAACCGGTTCTGGGAACCGGTTCTTGAGAACCGCCTTTTGAGAACCGGTTCTGAGAACCGGTTCCCAGACGGTTCTCAAAACTTATAATTTCTTAACAATCTCTCTAATAATATATAAAAAAAGTAATTTATCACTAACTAATCACTATTTGTTCGTGATTTTGCGTTAATTTTTGGCTTTAAAATGCGTATTTTAACATTTTACGCATCCAGGATGCCTTGAAAAGAACCAGGTTACATTTATTATCGATTTATATTTGAAATATTAATAAAAATATAAAAATTTATATATTTTTCTTTTTTAGTTATTATTAGAAATTATTATTTTTCAAGAACCAAAACCGGTCCCGGTTCCTGGAACCGCTGAGAACTGCATTTTTTAAAACGGTTCCGAGAACCGGTTCTTAAGAACCGCTTTTTTGGAACCGGTTCTTAAGAACCGCCTTTTGAGAACCGGTTCTGGGAACTATGGTTCTTAGGAACTGCCTTTTCAGAACCGGTTCTGGGAACCGGTTCTTAAGAACCGCATGTCTCGGAAGCGCGGTACTTAAGAACCACAAATATTAGAGGCGGTTCCGGTCCCTGTGTATAACTCGCTTTAATTCTTAACAAAATGTTTATCCTATTCCTATTAAAATAATATAATTATTGATTATATAATTGTAAAAAAAAAAAAAAGAAAAAAAAAGTTACTTCGAACTTCTAATACATAATAAATTAAATACTTGTTTTTTGTTTTATTATTTTTTTAAATTTTAATAGTGTTGTATATTTATCACATGAGTTATATCTTATTTATTTATACAGTAAAAATACAGAACAGTATTTATTAACACGACAACAAAATGAGCGGCGGAACAAAAGATTTTCAAGTCTAGAGGAAAAGAGAAAGAAAGGGGGGGGGGGGGGGAAAGTACACACATGTAATAAAGCACGGTTGAAAATGGGAGGGAAAAAAAAATAAATAAATAAAAAGGCAATGCACAAGTAAGCGAGTATGCTTCTAGTATTTAAGACTGCAAGGTGAGAGAAAGAGGGAGAAAAAGAAGGGGTTATGTACATATTTACACATAATTCTTTGACAATATTTCTGGCAATAAATTAAATAATAACATTAAAAAAACTTACAACTATTATTAAATCTATAATGAGGCAAATAAAATTACTTTCAACCAATGCGTTTTTTTTTTTTTTTTTTTAATTATGAAATCCTAATATTTAAAAAAAATAATAATAAAAAAAAGACAGCAAATTTGATATGAATTTTCATTTTTTTTTCTTTTAATCTAATACAACTGTGATTGAACTATTTGCTACTTAAGAGATAAAAGAGCCACTGCACTCAATACAAAGTATATTTTCATGAGATAGAATATGGCTCTGAACCCTTAGCTGTAGCCTCACAAACTATGGAGAGAAAATTTGTAAAGTAAGTAACCTGTTAAACAATTTCTTTTGTAATCTGTCAAGGAAGTCGGTGATAGGCTGATAAGACAAACTGAATGGTCACAAAATATAAAATTAACATGAAGTAAAGTTGAATTGTTATTGAAAAGTTGATTATGCCAAACACATGAAAACACAATCAAATATTAAAGTTATTCCTAAGTAAATGTAAAAATTCAAAATTTATAGCGCCAACTATAAGTGTAACGTTGGTAATAATAATAATATAATTATATAATAATAATAATAATAAATGAATTTAAAAGCAAAAAAAATATTAATACAAGGTTACAGATTCATCGTATTCTCCAAGTCGGTCACCGTCTACCTTAAAGGTGTTTTAGAAGTTATCTACTTTACAATTTTCTAACTCTGTTTGTGAGGTTAGAGACAGGTTAAGAGACTTTATGTATGATGGTACAATCTCATGATATATCAGTTTGAGTGCGAGAACTTTTTAGTGATGAATATTTGAGTTAGATCTGTTGAGGACTTATTGCTGAGCGTTATTACATTTGAGCAGAGAGGGGGAAAAAAATAAGTGAGAAGAGGTTTCAATTTGCGACATTTTCTCATCCACAAGATTGAAACAATTCTCTCACAAACTTTTTTCATCAAACATTTTCCTCACACTTATAACCATATATATTTTACCGTACATAAAACGAAAGCAAATAATTCACAATTCTGAAGAAGTATTTGATTTCTAGTAAAATTTTAAGACAAAGTTATTGTTTTTCAGTATTTTTTGAACTTTGGAAGTATTTTAAAATAATTTTTGAAAATCTTTAATGTTAAAATCTGATGTCATCAAAGAGCGGAATTAAAATCATTTGTTTAATTACTGTGAGCCCTTGTCATTTGTTGTCCCATGGTTGTTTTTGGGGAACAATTTGCAACAATAAAAGCAAGCAAGCCTCAATTTTAATTTTCTTTCTATATAGCAATAGAGACTAACGGCCATAAAAAAAAATAAACATGAAAGAAGAAAAAAAAAAAAAAAAAGAATTAAGATTTATGATGTAAAATTAGGTTAGTTTTTCTACATTTTTGCCCTACCTAATTAGATTTTTAGTTATTAATATTAATTATCCAAAATATACTTCCACTCACAAATAATTGAACAACAAATTCAGGCCAGTTTTGAATAAAACTTGGAATACTGGGCAGGGGGCTTTAACTCATTTTAATTGAGATACTTTTTAGTAAAATTGTACTTTTTTTTTTTTTTTTTTTTTTTTAACCAGAATACACAAGTTAAGTAAAACCAATTTCATAATTCTTACTACACATTTGAATTTTATGTAAGCCATTTTTTTCCCCACCAATAATTTTATGAGCATTGGAATTATTTTTAAATATAGTCCCCAAGGCCATCAAAAACTGAGACTAAAATTGTGTTTTGTTTACTTTGTACATGCTGGTCGGTCGTTCTAACAAAGTTAACTAACAATGAAGCAACAATAAAAGTAAACAAAGATTTTAGGTTATATTTTTTGATGACATCAGATAATATAAAATACTTAAAGGGCTATCAAAAAAATTAAATCAAAAGCGTAAAAATCATGAGATGGGACCATTATTCATACACATATTATATCCTTTAACCCTTCTGTAGCATCACAAACTGGGGTTGAAAAACTGTAAAGTAGGCAACTTTAGGAATTCATGATGTCATCAATTCTGGGTCTACAATAGAAACTGTAGCGCGGGTTGCCTACTTTACAAGTTTTCTCCCTAGTTTATAAGAGAACTGAAGGGTTACGGCACAAAATATGTGTATGTATAATAGTCCTATCTCATGATTTATCATTGCGGGGAAATTTGTTTTTGAGGCCAGGGGCTCTTATTGGAATTTGAATTATTGGAAGTATTGGAATTCCAATGATCATAGATCCCAGGAGGGGGGGGGGGGGGGGGAACGTTTGGTAGAATTCAAATATGCACTCAGATTTGTGAAATGATTTTTTTTTTTTTTTTTTTTTTTTTTTTTACTTATTTGGTTTATTTACATTATTTTTCAAGTTGGGTACTTTCCATACATGTCTTTTATATTGTTGTTGCCAGATGTTAAGAGCAAACAGAACACAAAATATTTTTTAAATAAAATGACAATAAATTATAACTAAAAAATATTAAAATATTTTTACATAGGAAGTGTGTGAAGAGTAAAAAAAAGTGTTTTAAATTGAGCTACAAACAGAATAAAAATACAAAGTCTTAAAAGCAGCATAATCGTAAAGCTAGGAAAGGCATGAGTAATGATACCAAAGTCAAAGTGCATAATGGTTAAGCTTTAAAAATAATAATAATAACAATAATAAAAAAGGAATGCAATGTAATGATAAATGAGTAGAAAAAATCTATGAAATTGGAACAGGCCAGCCAATGTTAGAAAGACTGTACATGTCAACAGATTCTCTTTTGTTATTTCAACTACTAATTAATGACCATGTTATTTATTGTAAAGCACAAAACGTCAGCTTGGAATACATTTGTTGTATACAGGAAATTAAGCCTAAGTGCATACCGTTTTACATGGGACAAAGGTCAAAATTCCTAGGATATATAGGGTATATATATGTATTTTTTTCATATACGACAAATGTATTCCGAGTCGACGAAAAGTGTCTCTAGTATCCATCTTTTCAGGCATTAGGGGGTCTTGTGCTACCTGTGGTTACCTAAGAAATTCTACAGGTAATGAGAATAGCATTTGATAGTTATGTCAATATTATACTAATGATTTGTAACAATTTTGTATTGATGATCCAAGAAAAGGGGGTGCAAGTGGTTCAAATCCCCTTTGTTCTAGTGTTGGCTGGCCTCCAATATAAAGTTTTATTGTTATTATTAATAAATCTTGCTTAGATTTGGTGTTTTTATGCCTTACAGATTATCTCTAGGAGATATATTTTTTATTTACTTCAAACACTGGGTTTTGAAAATCACCCAAAATAGAAACGTTTCCTTTGACATTTCAATCATATTACCCTACTTTTGCCTTTCCTAATCTGTACAAACACATAAGCAAACTGTAATAAAAAATAACTCTGTCAGAGCTTAAAAACATAAGGGCTTGTGCATATTACAATACTTAGTAACATATTGATAAAGTAAAAGTAAATGATGTAGTCAACCATAGTGATGACATGTCCTGTAATCTTGCTAGCACAGAGATAATGATTGGATAGTTTGCAACACATTCAACAGAAATTTGTTTCCTTTGTCATCAGTTTGAACATATCTTAACAATGGTAATACCAGCACTGGGTTACTACACCATGTACTTTAATCATATGTAACCTTGATGCTTACTTAATGTTATTAAAAATTGATGTAAGATATTTGGTGGAATGCTGTAGTAGTCAACTGAGAGGAAAGAGGGGACAATCTCGCTCTAAATAACTGACAAATCCACTACGAGACTAGAGGGGGGGGGGGGGAGGAGGAGGAGGACAAACAACAGTATCAATACAAGGTACGTGCTATAGTTTATACATGATATCAACAGTAAAATTGCTTACTTAAAATGTATAAGTAATCTGTATGTACAGTACATATCTCAAGCAGGATTCTCACTTCATTTTAAAAAGCTTAATTTTAAATTAAGCTATGATTGCTTAAATAATCACCAGTCACAAAACAAATGCCTCTTCACTGATAAAGCATGAGATAGAACAAGTTTACATACATTCCCGTGCTTCTGAAGCCTCACAAATTGAGGAGACAACTTGTAAAGTAGAAAACCTGTTTGTTAATACTTCTATGGTGACAACATGTGTACCAAAAGTTGCCTACTTAACAATTTGTCTCCCCAGTTTGTGTGAAGTTACAGAAGGATTAAGTGACATAACGTGTGTATGAATGATGGTCCTATCTCATAATTTGTCAGTTTGTTTTGAGCACAGGAGAACTATAAGCTTGCAATGATTGCTTATATAGTTTAATATAAAATTTTGCATGCGGCTTTAGTTCAGACTTAAAATATGAAACAAATGGTTACAAGAATCAGAGAACAAAGATTTTAAATCAAGCCAAGTTGCTCTGAATTATTATTCATTTTCACACAACCTTTTTCCACAGATCACATTTGGCAACTTTGTTTTATTGAGTTATTTTCAAAACCTTTACTAAAAAAAAAAAAAAAAAAAAAAAAATGCCATGCTTCTTCAAATAGTATGGCACATTTTGAACACATTTTAATATAGGAAAAAATGTAATTTCAACCCCGTTTTCTGGATTAATTTTTAAACAAATATATACATTTATATAGATTTTTTTTCTAGTTTTTATGGCCAATCAGAAATGCAGTCACTAACTTAATTTACTGCAAGTAATTTTGAAAAATGTTCAAGCAGCAAAAACTTGTGATCTGGACAATCTGGAAGGAAAAAGGGAAGTGTGGCAAATACAGAGTCACTTAAATGTATAAGACCTGGTCCTAAAATCTTATTTTCTTACCACATTTTTTAAATTTTAACCTGGAACTATCTGTTAGAGAAAGTGGGTGAACAGGTGACTGCAAAAATGGTCTCATGATCACCCTATTCTACCACATTTATTTAGTATAGTTTGGTTTCAACATGAATTAAGTTCACTTGCTCATAAGGTTGATTTGTAAATGTTTTATAATGCATATATTTGAAATGTGTTTACAATTACACTTAAAGGCTATCATTAGAAGGCTCAGATTATTTGAAAGTAAATGAAAACATTTACCTACGATTAAAAAAAAAAAAAAAAAAAAAAAAATACAAAACTGATTCAAAATTTTACATAGTATCCCCTTAATTTTGTTTTTTAACATTAGTTGTCTTTTCCTTGAGTACGACTGTCCAAAAAATAGAAGAAAAAATGCCTCTACAACTTACAGTTAAACCACTGCAGAACCTTAGTTTTCAGCTTTAACTCATTTTGAAAACAAACCATATTTATCTAATCTGAGTTAAAATTCTCTACAACGTTAAAATTTAGTAAAAATAATAATAAAGAAAAAAAAATGCACAATTGAATTTGATGTGATAATTGTAAGCTATAAAAAATAGTTAGTTTTTGACTTAAATGCCATTTCTCTAAAGACTTGCTGTGAGATACAGTTGAGTATTTTAGCTACAACAATAGTAACATGTGCATGAAGTTAATTTGTAGTAATTTGTGCTAAATCAAAATCACGTATATAATCAGCTGTACAAGGGAATTTGTTTTGGAGAGAAAAAAAAATTGTTTTTTACCGTGAAGAGACATGCCAGTAAAAAGATAATATCTTTACTTTTTACCTAATTGATATGACTAATTGTTAATTAAATTAATTATTAATAATTTATCTTACACAAGTTACAATGATAACAAACAAAGCTCAATCAAAGCCATACTCTACATCGTTTTCAGTCCCGAGCCAACAAGCTCATTGTTACACACAACAACTAACGTGCAACCAATTTTCCTTGACTCAAAATGGCGCTTTATCTTTCTAACTCCAAATATGTGAGGTTCACAGCAACGGAATTTAACATCGAATGTAGCAGATTTGATCACAAGTGAATGTTTTGTGTTCACAGCAAAGACTGTCTAAATTATTGAGAGCTCTATTTTGTAAAATTTTTGACAGGAAGTAAACCTGTTTTATGAAACCAGAGTGTTGATAATGATTGCAACAGAACATGCTAACAAGCTAACTATGTTGTACAGCAAAATTATGTTTCACCACTACAGTAATAAAGCTCTAATGCAAGATCATTGTATTTTACAGCACAGTAAAGCAGTATGTGTAAAAACAAAGTATTGTATTATATTGTACAAGCACATAACTATGATGTCCAACACAGTGCCATTTTTCTGCAATCTTAACAAAACATACTTAAACACATAACAAAAAATTGCAAAAGTTAACACATTGCTGTTTTGTTATGACAAAGCAACATTTTATTTTATCCGCTTTGAGCTCAACATCACAGCTGAGTAAACGGCTGTGAACCTCTCATTAGGTGGATATTTCTACTTTTAGATCAATTTAGATTTCTCATTGTTTATATCTACTTTAGCTTTTCTTGTCACCAAATTTGAGCATTATAATCGAACATTTAACTCTACGCTTGTTTGTAAACCTTGCAACCTTGCCCCCCCCCCCCCCCCCCCCCAAGAAAAATGTGCCATCATTTAAAAGTATTAAGTGACCTTTATTTTGTTTTCTTTCGAGGCTCAAAAAATAAAATTAAATGAAAAAAGTTTACAAACAAGCTTTGTGTAATCACCCTTGACCATTGATTAGTTATTTGACTGCCAGACAAATCAATTAAAACAAAGCTAATACTACGCAATTGCTAAATAAATGCTGTGTAATTAACTAAGAACGTTTTGGCACAAAAAAAGCTTTAATTGAACTTTGTCTTTTTTTCTTTCTTTCTTTTTTTTTTCTTTTCTTTAATTTTTACATAATATATATTTTATATAATATATAAATTTGAATACCACGTACGTTATGTTTGAGGCCAGGTCTACATTGAGATGGCCTGTGTACAATCAGTAGCAGGGATGTATTTGGTATTTAGTAACTGGCCTCGTGGCCGGCCAACATGTGCAGGTCAGTGCCTTCTTCTGTCAACGTGCCTTCTCTCGTCAGCGGCTCCACTCTGTGACTCTCCAGTACAACCACTCTATAAATACAAACAACATTTGTTTTAACTTTTCTACATCCCCCTATCTATATTCTTTCATATTATATATTAGGGGTGGGGCTAAGGAGTATTTCAGGCGATAGACTACAACATTATACCCTATATAATATAAATTGTCTGAGCTTTTGTAATATTGTCCTATAATATTATAACATTTCCTTGGTGACTCAGTTCGAACTTCCACTACAACAATGAAAATATACATAGCTAGTATAATTTGGCGCCACCATCGCAGTCATCATAATAATTGAAAACTAAAAACTGTAATTAGCACCACACTACTACTTGCACTGTCATGATCAACATTTTAACTACATCATTAAAGTAAACATTACTTGTAACCAAAAGTTTGAATACTGTGTTTATATCTGTGACCTACTTGTCAGAGCCAAGCAGCTTGTACACCCTGCTCTTGTCGAGAATCTCCTGTGTGCAGTCGCCGTTCTTGAAGCTGCGGCCCTGCATGCCATTCTTGTGGAATGCCAAGACACTGTCATGTAAGCAAACTGGAACATAGAGTGACATCATCATTACTATCTGCCATGGGACTGTGAAGAAATATCAATGTTGCTACAACAAAACAATTTGTGCATACTCGCTAAACATTTTAGCATGAACAGAAGAGAATAGCCTGGGTCATAATTTTTTCTCTCTCTCAAAAGGTGACCCTATCAGTCTAAAGCTAACTATCTCACAATTTTGCTGAACTATCTCAGTGTTTCACTGTCAACTATGACTCTAGAATCATGCTTGGATACTCACCTATAGATTCAATCTGGAAATCAAAATTAAGCTCCGACACTTGTTTCCGACTTGAGCGTAGCCTCCCTTGCAGCGTCACAACCTTCACTTTACCTGCAACAAAATATCAGGTTTACTTAACACTGTTAAAACATTTCTAGAATGGACGTAACTGATCATGAAGCTTTTTAAAAAGATAATTAGCTTAACACATAATAGTTAGTCAAGTATATATAATTTAAAATTTTCTAGCCTCGGTACAATGCTAAAGGATGGGAAATTAAGGGACCCTTTGCTTTTCCGTACCAACTGTAACTGGCTTGAGATATTTACCATTAAAGCAGACCAAGATGGCGTCCTTGTCAAGCTGAGTGACATTGATAACATTGATGTTTTCTCTCCTAGGTACGACAGTTGCTGAAACATTGCAACATTGCATGTGAGGGCTATGGCAAAAATACAAAAGTGGCACATATAATACTAAGCAAATATCAGCATAACTAATTATTTAATTCAGTTGCAACTCATTAACTGGTGAGCCAGTGCTAGGACATGTTCTAGGTTATTTCATTACTCAGGTCACATCACTAAGGCAGTGCTAAGTCAATGGCCTACATTGCTTGAGACACGACCCAGAGCACGCCATAGCACTAGGACACTAGTTAGCACCCAATGCTAGTACAGAGAGATGGACAAAGTGAAGTTACCTGTGCCATCCATGTCCTCCATCTCGTCAGAGTGGAACCAGCTGGCACCAGTGTTCATGTTGATCAGCTCCAGCTTGAGCCTGTCTGACTCATACGCTTGCTTCACGTTGACGCAAACCATAGGGTACTCCAGCTCTGGTGTGATGATCATCTCAAACACACTCAGCGGAGATGGCAGGTTGCACTCAAAGTGCTGGCAACAGACACCAGACAACGACATTAGACCAAAACTTCAAGCAACATTAATTCATCTTAACTTCAAGTTACTTAAAGATCTTACACATAATTTTTCAAATTTCAAACTTGTTTTTGAGAAAATTAAGAGTTATTTACCCATTTGAATGACATTGTTTTTTAATTTTGCAGCAAAATAAAAATACTTTAAAATTAATTGTGATAAATGTATCGGTAATACTGTACAAAGAAATTATAATTCAACTTCTAGTTTGAAAAAAAAGTGATATGTACCCACAAGTAATTTTAAAAATATTACCCTATACAATCATTTAGGGGGAAGGGGGGGGGGGGGGGGGGCATTCCTTAACCTTAACTCAACTATGTATTTATATTGCAAATTTCACCATTCCAATATTGACATTAAAATTTCAATGTTATTTTCATTAAAGAAATATGCATAGAATTTAAATAAATGACTTACTAAAATGGTTTTAGTGAAAAATAAACAAATTCAGAGCCCAACAATACTAAAAAGGTGCTAGAAAATGACTTCGTGATACTTTCTTGATTTAACATGTTTTGACATGTTTTGATTTAACATGTAACTTGAGTTAGAATTTTTTTAATGTAGTTTACTGCCGTTAGTTAATAAATAGTTACTAAGTTATTCAAAATAATAATAATAATAGCAAAGATTGGTTGACAGCAAGAGACAAGTTGAACCTTGAAGACAGGCATTTACGTGTCATGCAGAAAGCTGCAGTTCTTGGCACAGCTAACATTGTGCGCAAAGTGCTTAGTTTGTATTCCCTCTTTTTGCCACCTGCAGTTTCTATCAGACAATTGGTACTGGTTTATTCTCACCTTCACCTTGAATCAAGTAGGTGCTGGTGTTACAGAAGAAAGAAATAATAAAGAACTCATAATAATAATAAAATAGCTTTGAGGGTCACAATAAAAAGTTCAACACCAAGAAAAAAATATTCTAACTTGAGTTATGGCTGCTTTATTCCCCCATAAAAAAGCATGTTAAATCAAGAAAGTAATACAAATTGTCCTCTAGCACTTTATTTGTATTCTTGGGCTCACTCTGGGTTTGTTAGTTTTCTTACAAAACCAACTTTTGTTAGGTCGACTGCTAGTGAAGGTTGTGTGTACATATAAAGAGAACAGTCTAGTACCTTGAGCAGCATGAACTTGTTGAGTGGGTCATACCACTGCATGAGGAAGATTCCAGTGGCAGGGATGGCTCCACACAAATACTTGTAGCCGTTGTAAGGGTTTCTGCCAACACAGCAGCGTACGCAGCCTCGTGTGTCAGGCACTCTTGTCGTCAGAGCAAACTTACGAGGCACTAGTCGCTCAGGAATGCGTGTCAGGGAGAAACGTCGTGCGTGTTTAGACTGCAGTGCCAGTAGATCGTGCCTGTACAGCTGTGGAGTCTTGCCTGCAAGTGACAACATTAACATCACAACTTTGCACATGTACACTCCCCCCGAGATAAATCTGACCGGCCGCGTTAAAGTCTCCTCATATATTTAACATTTGGAGACATGAACGCTGCGGTCAGATTTATCTCGGGGGAGTGTACTGGTAGTGCCCAGAGTAATGCAAACAATCATTTTCCTTGTTTATTTCCCAATGCTTTTTTTTTTTTTTTTTTTTAACAGAGGCGATTATTTATTTATTTATCTAAACATTAAAACATTTGTGACCAGAGATGGCAGAGATGCAGTTTCTTATATATCTAGAACACTTAATAACTCCCCCCCCCCCCTATTTTGTTAAAAATTTCTTTAGCAAAAATATCTAGCTCTCATTTACGCTAGAACATTTGATCCCAAGTCTTAAATATAAATTAAGAGAATCTTCGTGTTTAATTAATGTTTAATTAATGTTTAATTCTAAACTCTCTCAACTATTTTCTATTGTAAATTTTATTACAGTATTATTATTATTAGGAATATTATATAAATCAACCCTGATGTTTTTTCCCTCTTCTTTAGCACTTGAAGTATTTTTAATAAATTATCAATGTTATGGCAATATTGGCAATGAAAATCACTCTCCAGTCTCGACAATGTAGTACAGTAATTTTATGCTGCAGAAATTTGAAAAATATTCAAGTTCAAAATTACTTTGAATGTACTGTAGTAGAAGTTGTTTTGAAAATCTAAAAAAGATTTACGTAATAAAAAGTTGTGCTTTTTAAGAATTGCAATTAGGTATTTAACACTACAACAAAAGAAAATTTTCTTAGAGGCTGGTTGTTCAAAGTTCACACAGGCACTTTCCCACAGGATTCTGACTCTTCTCAAGTTCTATATACGGCCAAGCAAATTGGTTTAAATTAGTCTCCATTATTCATGTTCAACATTAGTGCCCCCCCCCCCCCCCCCCCCCCAATGTATTTTCCACTATCAAACCCACACACAGGTCACTCTAGCAAAAGTAATATCACAAAACTTTGACATCCACTACATATTTAGCAACATATTCACCTGAGAGTGACATGAGCACGTCTTTGATGACGTACAACCAAATTGTCCTCCTGGGATACAACTGGTCTATGGCTGCATCATGCAGTTCATTCAAATTGAGGTTGTAAATGCCTTCTTCTGCAGCAAGGAGAATGTGCTGATCTCTTGTGTCTGGGTGAATCCAACTGGCAGTCATATGGATACGAAGTGGACAACCATTAAATACCTAGCAACATAAGTAATGATAATATATAGGAAAAAACCATCGCGGTTGGTATTAATTACGTTTAAAAAAATTAATTAGAAAATAGTTGGTAGAGATTAGAGCACGTTGAATTGAAAATTAATAAAACGAGAAAATTCTCTGATTTAAATAGTAAATTGGGACTAGGGATGCAAATTATTCTAGCTTGCGCTATATAAAAATAGACGTTAAAAGGGATGAGGGGTATAGTGTCAATGTAAAATACGATATACCTAACATCTCACGTTCTCACATTACATCAAAGGCACAACATTATAAAACAGCATCAGACTTACTCTTGGCCTTAGACTGGTTTCGTCCTTTACCTAGGACTCATCAGTAAGGCTCGGCAGAGAGCTCTGTACAGCTAGAGATGGCTCACACCACATCTGCTAACTGACTGAGCTGAGGAAGCAAGTGGCAGCCGCGTTTTGCATCCCTAGTCCCAATTTACTATTTAAATTAGAGAATTTTCGCGTTTTATTAATTTTCAATTCAACGTGCTCTAATCTCTACCAACTATTAACATAAGTAATGATATAAGTAATAACACTAATAAATAGTAACTGCTT
This sequence comes from Ecdyonurus torrentis, assembly GCA_949318235.1. Taxonomy (NCBI): domain Eukaryota; kingdom Metazoa; phylum Arthropoda; class Insecta; order Ephemeroptera; family Heptageniidae; genus Ecdyonurus; species Ecdyonurus torrentis. The sequence goes on along the minus strand of OX439128.1, from coordinate 8,084,250 downwards.
TTTGTCCAGAAAGTTTTGTGCTTATAAGTTAATGAAACAGAGAGAAAGAGAGAGAGAAATGTTATATAGAATTATAAATGACTGGTTATTTATATTTATTGGCAATTATATGTTGCTCACAGAACATTGGCACAAAATTTTAAGTGAAAAATCAGTTACTCAACATTCCTTTCCTTTCCTTTTTCCTTTTTCCTTTTTTTTTTTTTATTTATTTATTTATTTATTTATTTATTTATTTATTTATTTATTTATTTATTTATTTATTTATTTTTTATTTTTTACATAATTATTATTACAACAAGCGCCAAGTTAAAGAGTGTGTAAGTGTGTCTATATTATTATTAGCACAAGACAGCTAGAAGGTTTACCTTTGAGAAGCAAGCTCCCATGTGGACCTTTGGTGTTGGAGGCAAGCCATTGCTGACTGGCCGAGGTGGCGTGTGTCTCCTCCTGTCCCTTCTTCTAGGAGGTACTGGTGGGGTGTGAGGTAGCACGTCACTAGGGGAGCCTTGCACCTGATCACCTGATAATGCAACCCACATCATAAGTAAAGTGAGTGGAGACTTAATTACAATGGTACAATATTATGTTATGAATTATGTTGTACAGCAAATTTACTTTTTGCTACGTAGTACAGAAAGAAAATTATTCAGCTGCAAGATTACTCTGCATTACAACTTAAGGGGGTAGGGGACCGACTGATATCTCGCAAACTAGGACGGTTGCAAATAATAATAAATAACACAAAGTAAAGAAGAAATGTTACTTAAAAGTTTAGTTATGTCAAATATGTGAAAACACGATCAAATATTTAAGTTATTGTACTTTAAAGATAACATGTAAATGTGGAAATTCAAATTTGAGCGGGAAATTTTAGTCAAATTAGGAACTTATTTACAATTAAAAATATTATTAACAAAAATTTGGTGTAAAAAAATATATTTTAAATTTACTTGATTTTATTTGAAAATTATAGTGTTTGTTTTATTGGAATTAAATCATGTACAAAAAACTATTGAGAAAATATAGTTCTTCTTTTAGCGATTTCCGGTCCAAGTCGGTCCCCCACCGCCTTAAGAAAGCAGTAGATGTCCAAGAACAAAATATTATGTTGTAATAGTGCATATCGATGTTGTTGCAATCAATAAGTGTATCTCGTTTTTGTCATGGTTAGCAAAATGTATATCTCTTTATTTGTCACGTGTAGCAAAATGTGTTTGTTTTTTGTCATGCGAAGCAAAATGTCTATCTCGTTTCCAAACATTATGTAGATGGTGCATGACAAATGTAACGAGATACACATTTTGCTACGTGTGGCAAATAACAAGATAGGCATTTTGCTTACCGTGACAAAAACGAGGTACACATACTGTTCACAATAACATCGACATCTATGTTGTACTGGACCATTTGCGACATTTCTGACTTTCCGTCACTAGGTAGCCTTACTCAAGCAAAAGGGTCTATTATGACTACTGAGCTTGCACCCTGAGGATACTTGAATTAAATTATAATGTCATATCATCTGGCTGGTGTAAAGTATTATTATTATTTTATATTTTTTTACAACAAATAGTATGAGCACGGATATAATAAATTTTGTAATTTATTTTGCATTTATGTCATATAGCATAAATGTTGCTGATTTGGAATAGCATAAATAATTATGCATAATTATGATGATAACCATGCATCATATTCATAATTAATAATTATAATGCTAGTTGGACTGCTATATTACTCAATGCCGTACCATTAGTTTCTGCAGACCCATAACTATCACTAAGTGATCGTTGTCTAGGTCCCTGGTGCACTGATAGAGACGAGGCTTCGTTGAGGATTTGCTCATCGAGTGCTGCGCCCCCCGAGCTGTGGCGCCTGGAAGCGGCGCTCAGGTTTGCCACGTCACAACCGCTACACGAGCCTGCACACCAAGCAACCCACTAAGCGTCAGTACACCTTATCTTGTTAGTAACAAACTACTGCTAAATTGCTTAAGCAATATTATCAACACTTAATCAATTTAGGGCATGCTATTTTTACTTTAGACCAAACTCTGTGGCCTAAAATCAATTGAACACACAGCCTGCATATTGAACTGAATTTACTTTAAATACAGCATCCTGGTGCATCCTAAAGTTAAATAACACACAGGGTGAGGTGTAAAATGTTTGAGCCACTGCCTACCATGTGTTGAGAATGCCCCCCATTATAGATTATGTTTTAGATAAAGCCAACAGTAAGAAGCGAACTAGAAGTTAGCAAAGTGTTTCTTACATATCTTCAGACTCTAATTTAACATTTCACAGCACAGTACAAAGTTAACACAAGAGGAATACAACCATTTACTTTCTGCAAATATCTACTTTCCATTTATTATACTGCCCTTGTGCAACACAGCAAACTAGAATTAAATTTTAAAGACAGAGGGGAAAAAATTAAAAAAAAAAAAAAAAAAAAAAACTCAGTATTATTATTATTTTTTAACTATAAGCAATCTGTGATGTAATTTCTTATCAAATTGAAGGTTAAAAACAAATTAATAGATCATGTTAACACTAAGAATCCTTGTGCTCAGGTAAAACCAAAACTTTTTACCTGATGAAGCAGAAGTTTTAATTAAATTGCCACTCGTAGAGGCACTACAGATATACATGTCAGATATAGAGTCAGATGACATGTAAGGGACATTGTTATAACTACAAACTAACAATGGATGTAACTGGCAGGGAAAAAGTCAAATTTAACTGTCTTAAAACACATTAAGGTGTATTTACGATCTCTCATTTAAATCGTTCTTACTTGCCTTGAAGAGGCACTTTTTTTAAATGACACCAAGAGAATGGTTGTACAATGGTAAATTAGTAAAAGTGTGCCACTTTCCACGTCGCTTGTGATCGGCTAGTGCGCTACGCCATTAGCTGTTTTTCTAATTTAAATCCAAAGCAAAAAAAAAAAAAAAAAAAAAAAAAGAGGGTGGATGCCTAGCATAATAGAGCAGCAATTGTACGTACACAAAAGTAACGAGAAGTCTCACCTGTGTTGTGTGCAATACAGCTGGTGCTGTGGTGGACTCCACACTCCGTGGTATGACTAGATGTATCACATGACTCTCCAGCAAGCAACGTACCTCTGTAAACAACACATGTATCAATGAAAACTACTTCATATCTATGTATGTTTAGCAGGCACTAAAACTCAGCATGCAGTCCTACAGATAAATCAAATTATGGTTAAAAGCTTATCCAGTTTTCAAGGACACAATTTTATCAAAATCTGCATTATATGAAAGGAAAATTGATTAATAATAAATATAAATCATTATATGCGGGAGGGGGAAGCTTAAAAAATCAGATCGCCAAATATTTTTCTTCTTATCAGGATGCATACGTTCTGTAGTTTGTATTAAGTAGCTTTCACACATTTTTTTTTTTTTTTTTTTTTTTTTTTTTTTTTTTTTTTTTTTAGTATATAAGATAGAAAATATTCCCATCAGCGTGTGATTTATTTTTTCCGTTGAATACAATTAAAAATAAATAAGTAGTGAATGGACTTACTGCTGTGAGTATCTGTCCGCTTGCAGAGTTAGTCGGTGCTCGGTGCTCCCCCTACACAAACAAACAAACCCAACACACCACGGGTCAGTAATTCACAATCAATACATGCAACTACTATCTACTGTCCATCACCACCAATATGGCGCACACAACATCAACATGGCGATATCATTTTGCACTTGTAATGTGGTTACTTGGTTGTCAACCAGCAGCATGCTTCATTAATCAACTCAAATCTTTACACTGTTCCAATGGGTGTTACCGGCAGGGGGAAAAAAGTTGATGTTTTTCAATTAAATTAAAACATACATAAAAGTGTTTAGTATCCCTCATTTTTTTAAAGACTTTGTTGCAGTAGTTTTTTTTTTAAAAGAATAGTAATAAATAATAAAAATAATAATTAAAAAAAAAAACTACAGGGATGGTTTTGCAATGTTAAAGGATAATAAATTATTGGGAACATATATTTTTCTATACCGCCTGTAATTGTTCTTTGCATCCATTAGTCTTTAATTAATTGATATGTTTTGACAAAAGTTAAAAAAAAAAAACTTGTTGGAGGATAATTTTTTATATTGCATATTCTTAAGAAGCCACTTTTTTATGTCTAAAATAATAACTTATAGTAATAATTTAGAGAAAACCAAGTACTTTTGATAATTTATTTTTATAATTATTTTTTATTAAATTGTGGTGAAAGGTGATACAAATCTCCTGCCAACATGTTATAGTTCTGTGGCATGTCTACAAGACAAGTGAAATATTTACTTGTAAAATGTTGTTTTAAAAAGAGTAGACATAAAGAGAAAAATATATATTATATAGGCTATTACAAAAAAATAATAATAATAATATAAATAATTATTGAAAATAAGTGCGAGCGTGCCTTTTTCTATGCTGCCTATGATTGGCTTACACGCTACACCAGTAACATCCATTAATAATTTAAATTTGACTTATGAAATATTGTTCAATTTCTTTAGTTTCCTGTTTGTGTTGTGAGAGGGAAGATAGAGAGTGACTTTACCTGACACATAGATAGATAGAGAGATAGTGACGTTACCTGAGCACGAGTTCCTCGTCAATGTACTGCAGTAGACTCCTGGGGGACAACAAGAGAGGACATCCGTCAGCACGTGTCTCACCAACACTCAGGCATGCAACTTCTCTAACTACTGCTAACTACTTAGTTGTCACAGTTACTGGCAGCCACAGCCCACCTCATCATTCATTACCACGCCAGCCTTGCCACTCACGCTAATACACAAGTTAAGTCACGTCTTCAGTTTGGACTGACTTGGAATTCTACTCAAAAATTTCAGTTGAATAATGATACTTAAAATTCTTTGCAAAAGCCATTGGAGTAAAAGAAAAAAATGCTAATTAAAAGATTTAATAGAAAAACAAATGTGTATACTACTATATACACTCCTACTTACAAAAAGAAAAATTTAACTTGTGTATTTTCCAAAATGTCCAAATTTTTCAAACTATATGAACTGACACCAGTATTTCCCTGATTAAAGCTGTTATTATAATAGACACAAGAATCTGCCTCAAAAAACAGTAACGTAATTTTACTATTACAAGCATGACAATAAATCTATTATGAATACAGTTTAACATACGCCAAGCTGCTAGTAACCAGTCCAACTGTCACAGAGAACACATGCAAGACTGAGGAGAGGGGCGGGGCATGCATGTGTTTGTTGTTTAGTGTTGTAACCTCCATTGCAGTGTCAGTTAACTGCTGCAGGTGCAAGCAAGGACCACACCACATTGCAAAACATATCAACACATTATGTATGGATTTGCCTACAACTCAAGCCAATCCAAAGCTCACTGCTCAGAGGGATGTTAACTATTTCCAGGGTCAACACCACACCCATGAGCTTTTATATATTTGACCTATTATGTACCCTTAATGTCAGGGTTACAAACTTTACCAACAGGGTGTGAGGCGACGCTAGCGTCAGGCTTTAAAAAATTTTAAAAATGTTATATAGAAGCACATATAGCTTCTGCAAAGCTCACACAAATAGAACTAAAATATAATTGGAAGAAAAAAAAATCACCCTTCATATGTATTTGAAGGCATTTTTATGGTTTTTAATTTTTTTAAATCTAATTCAAGCGCCACCACACTAATAGGTGGCAAAGTTGTGCACCAGGACATGAAGAGTCCACTTGTTATTGATGGTCAAGGCAATCCCAAGCTCACTGGTCAAGGGAGTATTAATGTGAGGGTCAGACACTGTTAAACAATCACCAAATGTCAAGTGTATTCACCACACCTTACAAACAAAATGTACAAGTGCCTTTGTGGGTACCTTAGGGACATTTTGAAAACATCGGCACCAGATAATGGTCCTCGAAATGGTTTTAAAAACCCAGGACCATTTTTAGACTTGTTGACGTCAGAGTTATTTTGTAACTCTTCACATTTGTTGCTAAAACATACACAACACTTAGACTATGTACTGCGCAAATTTGTAATTAAGTTATAACTAGAGTACTTTGGCCTACTTGACTGGCTCATACATGTTTTCAAAACTAGCTGTGCCAGGTACATCAATATAGTCAAGTATCACTCACATGGAACGTAAAATTGACATCGGCCAACTCATATCAACCCAAAGTGACAGCGACACAAATTATAACCAGTTCACATATACATAATATGTATACCTAAAACACTGATGGACCAAACTGCATGTATTTACACATTGACCCTTTCACATGCGCCTTTATTGATTGATAGATACCAACAGATGGAACTGTACTAATGTAATGTGTCATCCTTCATTATGACTGATAGTTGGGAGTTGCAATATTTACCCATCAGTATCTAATAGTTGTAAACCACTGTGAAAGGGTTCAACTGTTTACTTTGTTTCAACTGTGTTTATCCTCAACGGATGTCAATCTTTAAGTGTTTTCACAAATTCCATTTTTTTCCTCATAATAAAATTGAGGTAAAATATTTGAATGGACTGTATTTTGTTAAGCAAACAATAGTAGTAAGTGAAAACAAGTTTAAGTTCCATATGAGTGGTACTGAATGCACACCAAAGTGAGTATTCCTTCACCGCTAACTAAGTGAGAGAGTCTGTCCAGCAAGCTAAGCCAGGCCACTCTGCCAGGGTGCTACACGCCAAGCAATCAAAGCAACGTCAACACTCACTTCTCACTGCTCTGTGCCAGCTCACCAAACGCTCCTCCTTTCAACCAATCTGTGTGAGCGTCACAGCTGTGCGACACCTGAGGACAAGCAACAACACTCGCATCAATACACCTCATTCAGAGTTGCTTATGAAGCAGCTACAACTTCATTTAATTTTTTACTGAGACTCAAAGTTCTTCTGAATTTTACATAATTTCAATGGGGGGGAAAAATCATAATTAATATCAAGAAAAAATTGACTACCGGTATGCAATGATAGCTAATAAAAATATTTTATAAAAACACAGATATATTAGGAAAAATTGGGGAATGAGAGATAGTAATGAGTTTAGACTGACAGGGATGCTGTGGTAGAGAAAATAATTTCTAACCCAGGCAAAAAAAACAATGCATAGAGCATTAATTAAGTGTATGCACTACTATAGAAAGCAAGCTTCATTGCATAGACGATTTTTCCTCAACATGAATCACTTTGAATAAAATATCACCAGGTTAGAGCACAAACCGTGTACAGTATCTACAAAAGCAGCTAGCAAGTCGAAAATCCAGGGTTTCGGAATTTTCTCCGGGGTTTACCCGCTTAAAAAAAAATCACTAAAAAACCACCCGTTTGTTTGTTTGTTGTTTTTTTTTTGGGGGGGGGGGGGGAGTTAAAAAAATGCTACTTCTGAAGAAAATATAAAGCTTAAAATATGATTTGAAAGTTTTTCTCTTTCATTAATTTTATGTTTCTTTTATTTTCTCAAAGCATGTAATATAATATAATTTACAACAAAGAAAAGGATAGGAGAAAACCAGCAAGGGCCTTACCATAGTGAAGAGAGTCCCATAGTTCGGTGAAAATCTTGCTAGCACAGATATAAAATAACTAACACATTGGAAATATTTCGGCAATCGACTCCAAGAGAGATAGGGAGCGTGTTATGCCTTCATCAGTCCTTACAGACTCAGAGAGACTCAGAGGCATAACACGCACCATATCTCTCTTGGAGTCGATTGCCGAAATATTTCCAATGTGTTAGTTATTTTATATCTGTGCTAGCAAGATTTTCACCGAACTATGGGACTCTCTTCACTATGGTAAGGCCCTTGCTGGTTTTCTCCTATCCTTTTCTTCCAATTTATCATACCTAACCGCTATGGTTTATTTTCCTTAAAATACATATACTTTACAACAAAATATAACTTTTAAAAAAATACTGTCCCAATATAACAAGTTCTTGTTCATTTTTAATTTCATATATAAAATATAAATGAAAAAAATGTGTGAAAGAAAAAAAAATTGTTTTTTTAATAATGCTTAAAAAAAAAAAGCTTTTACATGCTTGTTTTTTTAAAAAAACAAACAAAAGTAGTTGTTTTTTTCTTAAAGCAATAAAAATCCCAATAAAGTGGTTAAGAAAAAAAAATTAAAAAAGTTTTTTAAAACCCTGCGAAAATCTTATCTTTTTGTATAATAATTTGAACCTTGTTGCTTTTGTAGATACATGGTTTGTGCTCTAACCCGACGATATTTCAATAACAGGAAGTTGAGACAATAATGTTGTGATATTGGGTTTGTTTCTTCAGGAACTTACAACCAAAGTTTAAGAGATAAGATAATACAAGAATGGTTATCTTCACTTCCTCTTCCCTTTCTATTCCGTTCCAATATATTATTCTCAACTAGTATATTATATTTTTTAAATCATTGATTTTTTATTTAAACTTATTGCATTTTTTTTTTTTTTTCATAACCACAACTTTGAAAATATGGTTAATATTAATAGACAACTTTGAGCCTTACTGGGGTGTTATTGATGATATTGAGTATGTCCCAAGGTCGAGATACTTCTGCAGGGTGCACCACGGGAGGTGCAGATGTTGGGGGTGGGGGTGGAGGCGGGGTCTCCAAGTCTGCAAGCTGGTCAGCAACATCTGAAACATCATCAACGTTATGTTTACTTCCCACTAACCCATTATTTATTTATTTCAACTGGTGGCAATTAGTATTTGAACTGCTGGTCTAAACCTGAGGTCAGATCACTAGCAACTCTAAGGTCATGGCCTTTCTTAATATGCATTGCATGGACAAATTATGTACTTTGGCTTGTAACCCAACACTAGGACACTTAAGTTTGTGTCCTTACTGTTAGTGTTATGTATCTTATGGATGTGACCCACAACATTTCCTCTGGTTCAGCCAACCAACCAGTTTCATAATCATAATAATAATATCAAGTTTAAAATTTATTATTAAAAAGGGACAAGACTTGCTGAATCATTTTTAGAAACAAAATCTACTGACTTTCATAATTAAATTGCTACATTAATATCTCCACCCTTACAAATGCAGTTGCCATAAATTACCAGTATTGTTGAAAATGTATTTAAATATTGCCAGAAATTGTGAGGTGAGTTATATAAGTCACTTACTTCCTTGCTCTGCAATGGCTTGCTGCATTCTGACGGTGTGCTTTGATGCTATTCTCTGAGGAACGTTGGACACGGCCTAGAACATAGGATGTCTGTTACACACAGCTCCGTAAGCAAGCAAACAAGTTACATACCCCATCCTCGTCCACGTCAAGGTCTGCAAACATGGATGGAGGATTGCTGACCCTCTGCAGCAGTTCTAGCGCGAGCTTTTTAGTCAGGTCATTGTGGAAGAATGGGTGCTGAAATAATGATAGTTATATTTAGGAGGTAGCTAACCAGCTAAATTATACAATGAAAAAATCTGAAAAAAAAAAAATATAATAATAATAAATAATAATAGTAATAATAATAGGCCTAATAATAATTAGTACAGAATTTTAATGTAAATCAAAGAAAATAGTTTAATAACTAAAGCACGCTATATGGGAAATCATATCATGCAAAAATCTTTAATTACATAATAGAAACAAATAATGGGACAAGGATGAACTGAACTCTCTAGGCTGTGACACAGAGAAAGGATGGTGTACAGCATTTTCTAATGCCATGAATGTACATAACCAAAGTTACCATATTATTAATTTAATATACAGTATGTCAAGTTGCACCCAAGAGTCTTGATCTACCCACTTTTAATAGTTTCCCTCCAAGTCTGTAAAGACTGATGAGCACATTTTTATTTTTTATTTATTTATTTATTTATTTATTATTATTATTTTTTTTTGTAGTTTTCTTTTGGAGTTTAGTGCAAAAGCTATTCAATATGTTTTTGTTTTTTTAACACTGTGCTAGCAAGATTTTCAGTGAACTATGGTAAGGCCCTTGCTAGATTTCTCTTATTATTTTATTTCAAATTTATCATTAATCAATAAAATACAATATTTGAAAAGTGAGTAGATTAAAATACGCGTCTGCAACTTGATAATGTACATTAATGGCATTAGAAAATACCCCATCCTTTCTCTATTTCATGACTAAAGCTTGTAGTTAATCCCAACTCACATTTTTTTTCTATAAATTAAAGATTTACCGGTAAGCATCTCAAATGCTTTAATTGTTCAACTGTTTTCTTTGTTTTGATTTATGTTATGAACTGAAATGTATTTTTCTATTAATTCATTGTGATCTTGCAATACAGCATTTCAATAAAAGGAAAATAAAAAATCATGGAATATGATAAAAGTGGATAATGAACAGTGCTGGTCTTACTTAGTGAAGAGTTATCCAATAGTTCAATAAAAATGTTGCTAACAAAAAAATAAATAAAAAAATAAATGAATAAAGTTTTGGCATATGACTAGAAGAGAAATGGAATCTGTGTGTGTGTGGCTCTGTCACACACAACTAACATTGTCATTTTGTGTCGTTAGTTGTGCCAAAAGTGCTAACACAATTTGTATCAAACAGACATCTTTTCACTATGACAAGACCATGAACTCTGATTTACATATCATTTCCTATTAATTTTACCTACTTTTTAAAAGTTATTTATTGGAAAATGGCATTTTTTTTTTTTTCATGAATAAGAATTAAACTAAACTGTATTAGAAAAAAAAAACTACAAATCATAATTGAAAGGTATCCTATTGTCACCTGTAGAAATGAAATGCATCTCAGTATTACTCACCAACAATAATCGCTCTGCTGTTGGTCTTTTCTTGGGATTTTTGGTGAGTGCCACCTTGACAAAGTTGTGGAATGTGGAGCTCCACTTGTCCTTATCTTTCAGTGTAGGAGGTTTGAAGCCACTTTTAGACATGAGGAAGAGCGCTCTCATGGGGTGCAGGTCAAACATGGGGGGCTGCAGCTCTGCCAGCTCAATGGCTGTCACTCCCACAGCCCAGATGTCACACAAGTGATTGTAACCTCCCTTGCGCTCCACCGCTGCCACCTGGACACAACACCAAGAAAACATTGAAATCTGGCTATACTGGATTTCATTTCTTACACAATGGTACTTTGGCTCTGATCCAGAGAATTAGAGAAACCCAAATATTTGCAAATTATGATGAATTACCATTCAAAAATTTAACCTGGTTGGGGGATAGGGGGAAGGTGAATATGTACTCATAGTTTTACCACAAACCCTCAATCATGCTAAATTGAAAGACTCAGAGAGAAACTATGAACAGTCATTATTAATAGTTGCTCTTAGAGTCTGTACGGACTGACAAAGGCATAACAAAATCCGTTAATCTTAAGGTTTAGCACAGAACGCTATCCATCATGTTTTTGTGTTTTTTTCTATGGTTTACTTTCCTTAATACTACTGATTCTAAGTCCCCCCCCCTCCCCTGATTCTGACCCCTCCCTTTTTTTTTTAATTAATTCAGAATTTTCAAAGTATCAAATTTATTCTTTTTACTTTACATTTTGTAGAGGGAAAAAAAAGCCTTAAAAATTTAGCGATTCTACTGAATGCTTTTCCTACCCAAGTTTCTCAAATATTCTTTCTCAGCCTAAAATGCAATATTTCAATATACCTACATAAGGATAATTAAGTTATATAATTTATGCTACATTTATGTCATATAACATGAAGTTCCTATCTAGGAATTGCATAAATACTTATGCCGTGCAACACAACTGTTACGCTATGCAGCATAATTATTATTCAAAATAGCATAAAATATGTTTTTATGTTGCTGAAACGATGCTAGCATAATGAGTACATATTTATTTTTGTCCATGCACTGGTCTATGAGACAACGTACCTCAGGTGCCATCCAATAGGGAGTCCCAATGAAAGATTTTCTTTTGTTAATGGTGGCCGTGATTTGAGCAGAGACACCAAAGTCCGCAAGCTTCACGTCACCAGACTCTGTCAGTAAAATGTTGGCGCCCTGCAATGTATTAAAAACATTACAATAAGGTCAAATATACATGTTGAGTAACATAACTTTGTAAGTCTGGCTGCATTAATTAAATACATCAAATACATAATGATTTACTATGTCTTTACTTTTAATTATCATACCCAACCACACTGGCTTACTTGCCTTAATTAATCTTATTTAAACATTGCACTTATATTATTATTTTCAGTATTTGCCTTTGACACCAAAAGAACACAACACAAATATCCTCGTTTGTTTACTTTTTGTGTGCACTTGCCATTTGTTGTTGTACAGTTGCTATAATGATGTAAGTATTCGTAAGCCCTGATCCCTTGCTCCAAAAAAAAAAAAAAAAAAAAAAAAAAAAAAAATGCTTTTAAAAATTAATAAGCCAGTATCTTTTTTTTTTTTTTTTTTCCTTAGGGGTTTATGAACACCATTTATGTAAACAAAAAAATAATGCTCCAATAAAAGTAAATAAGGATAATTTTAGCCCTTAATATTTTTAAAAATATTTAAAAATATGATAAAGGGGGAAGGGGAGCCAGACTGTCTCAAAATAAGAATAGAATTATTAGTACAGTAGTTCACATCACACATTACCTTAATATCTCTGTGCATTTTTCCCATTGCATGTAGATAGGAGAGTCCGTTGAGGGTCTCCTTGCACATGTAAGCAATCTGAGGCTCTGTCAAAGGTCCCGTGACTGCAACAAATAAAAAATGAACCTTCAATCTCTGTGACGTAAGACAAATGACATAACTATATATTACAGGCCTATCCGTTTAATTCCCAAGACATGTTCAAAGTTAAATTTCAAATTACTTGCCAACTCTTTTTCTAGCAGCCAATCTTATAGAACTACCCACCAAACAAATGTATTTTTATACATACTGCAATGGGTTTTGTCAAATTTAGTTACAGTCAACCGGGGTGAAATTGAAAGCGCGGGGTGAAATTGAAAGGTAGTCACAGACCCGCTTTCAAATTGCTCTGTGTCTACTGTCTAGAGAGATAGGGAAAAGTGAAAGCTTGCATACGATTGGAGTTTCAATTTCACCCTGCACTTTTAATTTCACCCCTGTTGACTGTATTCATTAGCTCTTCTAATGGGGTGGTGATTATTATTATTGTTATAAGGAGCCACCAAAGTAAATCAGGGAGGCATGTAACATACTCTTATCAGGTCTTGGTTACCATGGTTACAACTACTTACTGTGGTAAATATCCTGCAATGAGCCTCCTCCACAATATTCCATGCAGATCCATAGTTTGTCTCGACGTAGATAACTGCCAAAGTACGCGATGATATTTGGATGTCGACAATCCTTCATCATAAGAATCTCTTGCTGGATAATCCCAAAGTCATCTCCTGTAATTTAAATTTAGTGTTGTAATGCATACTTAATGAACACATCAAAATTAGAGTATGCACAGTAACTGTTTTTAAGGATTGGCATGACCTATCCACATGCTTGGTGTTGGATAAAAAATGGTTCTCAGTGCGTCTCCCTGCCACTGTGTCACGAACACACACAGTGTGCTACTAACAGTCAATGGCCTAGTGTCTTTCACACCTACCCCTATATTACATCAGAAGAATCCTCTTGAACACAAGGACCTAGTTATACAGCATATTGGATTGGTACTAACATACATATGTACATAATTAAATGGAGTAAGAAAAGTTGCTATAAAATCCTTCATAGATAATAGATCCAGCTGCAATACCAAGCTACTGTATAATTTAGAATCTAAACTAACCAGTTTTACTTAAATGTATATAAATAATGAGTTTATTAAGATTACAAATGTTTGGGGTGTCAAAATAAACGCTATAGTAAAACTCACCAGGTTCCAATTTGATGACTTTGATCGCAGATAATTCATTATTCGCGTTGATTCTCTTCGCCTGAAACGTAAATTTTAATCAACTGCGTTTTAGACGAAACTAATAAAAACTTAATAGCATGATATTTATTAGTCTAAAAATTTATTTCAATATAAATTGGAGCAAAATTGTCGTCCTTGGCACTGACAGCTTACAGCTGATCAAATTTTTTTTTTTTTTTTTTGGTGGGACAACTCCCTGTTTTAGTTAATACCTGATAATTCAAAATTCACGACAAATCTTACCTTATAAACATCTCCATAAGTTCCACTGCCTATCCTTTGAATTAATTCGTATTCATCCTGCGGATTTCTGCGGCTAATGTCAGAAGATAAGACTCCTCCACCTCCGCCCGCCGTCGTCGTTGAACTCGGACCTCCGTGAGCCATTTTATAACACTAGCAGATGTTGATGTTTCAAGTCTCAGTGATTTGTATCTGAATTTCTACATTACAGCACTGCCAGCAACATCAAATTTAGAAACTGAACTATAGATTAGCGTAAACTAATTAATAATCCTTAAATTAAACATGTTAATTAGACACTTCATGCACCACAAAATTCGACATTTGACGTATACTGCCCTCTGAAGCTTTTTTCTGCAAGTTCGTATGATATGACCTATTGTATCATGGATATGACAATCGTAATTGTAACTACGCGCCAAAATCGAGCGGATTTTTTCGGATTTCTTCCACTCCTCTTTTCTGTTCGTATAAAAATGGAGAAATCTCTACGTAATTCTACTAATTCTTGTGTATGAAATTAAAGCATTTGTTTGGTACTTTGCAGATATTCATGTATGTATCCAGTGCATACATCGCTAAAAGAGTAATTTTTTTTATTTATTTATTAAAAACACAATATGTGTATAGGGTAGTTTCATTCATATGTTAAAGTCAACGTCATAAGTGAGTACTAAATAACATTGGTCGGTATAGGAAAATGGCACATTTTGTCAGTTTAAAAATACTTCGCAATTTTTTTGAGAGCATTGATGCTGTTAACAGGTTGAATTAGTACCTCAAGTATGCAAGAAAAATAATAATGACAAAAAAATAGATAATTTTCCAAAGAAAATAGCCAAAAACTACGTTTGTCCTATGCTGAGCAATGTTATTCATTGCTCAAGAAGAGCATCAAAAAGCACTCAGAATGACATTATGCGTACACACCCTATATATTATACTATAATATACATATATATATATAGTATCATAGAGAAACAGTATAGAGAATGCAGCTAAGGCAAAATTGATGTCGTTGAAAGTGGGGGAATGTTTACTAATGTTGGAAGCAGTAGCAACCTTGACAAAGAGAGGGCGCTGAGTGTATTTTTTATTTAGAGAACTTAATAAATTTCTGTAAATAAAAAATACACTCAGCGCCCTCTCTTTTTCAAGGTTGCTACTGCTTCCAACATTAGTAAATATTTACGCTTTTTCAACGACATCAATTTTGCCTTAGCTGCATTCTCTATACTGTTTCTCTACTCAGGTAAAAATCGGAGTATTCAAAATGTATTCTTTTTATATTCATTTACTACCTTTTACCTGAGAAGTGTATTGAAACTGTATTCATTTACTACCCATATGTATTCACTCGAAAAAAGGCAATAAAAATTTAGTATTCTTTTTGTATTTATCCAGGAAAAGTATTCATTTTGTATTGATTTTGACACAAAAGAATACAATATGAATACTCGGTAGTATTCTTTTTGTATTTTTTACCTGGATATGAATACCTTTTGAATACTCCACATTTTTGTCTGAGTATGATATATAGTATACATATTATATCTAAACATTCAAATTTTATTTATCTAATTAATTATTATAATAATATCCAAATCATAACATCTAAATAATAATAATGAAATTTATTATTATTTATTAAACATCATGCATGCATAAATACATTTTGCTACACGTCTACAGCTTTGCATAATGACTTAATGACAGAGTCCGAGACGGACAATGAAGTGATCATGGTATCTATAGTGCAGAGGCCACCACATAACATACATACACATTTATCACTACAATGGTGATATTCTTTAATCTCTGACAGATTACATGGTGGAAAACATGCACCGTAACGGGTAATATGAGATGCGACATGCCTGTCTGTACATGGGCCTTATAATTAATTCCACCACCCATTTATATTACCGGTAATGCAGGGGTTAGACGGCCAGGCTGATATCTTCAGTTTTACTTAATCTCTCCTTAACAAATTTAATATAATTATCTGTTTTTAAAAGTTTAAATTTCATTTGTAGTTCCGTTACAAATAACTCCTCCCCTGCTAGCTCATAAACCAGCTTTGACGATGTAAATTTTGATAGGCACAGTACCCGTTTTAAATACCAAGACTTGACTTAAGTATCGTGAATTCATGAACATTAAAAAAATAATTATATAATAATAAAAAACTTCTAAAATTTCTTAAACTTTTTTTTCCTTGCTGATTTATTATTTAATTTTTGCAATTTCCTGACTTGTTATAAATTAAATAATTTTTACAGTTTCTTTGAAAGAAAACACAATTTCAAAAAATTAGTTTTCTTTTTTATTTATATATAGGCCTATATATTATTTTACAAAACACAAAAATCATTGTTTTATACTTTGGATTTTATTTAATACATAGCTTTAAAGTTTACAAATTTTCAATTGTATAAAAAAATATATATATAAAAATCACAATTACCTATTACCTATATTATATATAAATGGAAATAAGTGACATATTAGGCAGCCTTTTATTCATTTAATCAGAGAGAGGAATGCAGTAAATTAAAAAAAAAAAAAAAAAAAAAAAAAAAAACGGGGGTGATTGGCGTAAAACGCATCCATTTGAACATTGTATATATATAAATAAAAGTAAAGCATACATAAAAGAGGGCATAGCAAGATAAATAGAGACCCTATATGGAAGAAGAGATACAGTACAATATTTGAACCTATAGATCGAAGTTATACATTATTATTTTGGTTTAAAAAAGGAATCTATTCCTTTAACTTTTGCAACTTTAGAGTTTTTTGTTGCGGACTTGGTATATTTTCTTTTCTTTGTTGGTTGTGAAGGTTGCTGTTCTTGTCGTGTTGGTGCAGCTGTTGGAGTGTTACTGTTTAGCTGCTTGTGTAACTCCTCAGCAACATGATGGTCTAAATGTTCACTCATCACGTTAATTGCTACCATGGTCCCACACTGAGGGCAAGGTGCAAGGTTTGATGCAGTCTGTTGTCTTGTGTTCTCCTCCAAGTGTGTATCGAGATGTGAGTTAATCTCGTTAAGTGACACAACAGCTGCACACTGAGGGCACTCAGTCATGTCATCAGATGTGGCAGGGACAGTCTTTTCAACATCACACTGTTCATTGATCATTGTTCCAACCTTATGTTTTTCGTTGCTGGAACCTCCTCCAATCTCATGATTGATGTTAAAACCCTCTCCAACTTCACAATCTTTGTTACTCAAATCTGCCTCAACTTCATATTGTTTGTTACTAGGACCTGCTAAAACCTCCTCCTCCTCCTCCTCAAACTCCTGAAGATTTTTGTCCTCAATCTCATCAGTTGATTCATTCTCTGAATTTGAATCTTTGTCAAAAGTCTCCTCCCTTGCTGACTTCTTACTATACGTCAAGAAAAATGATTGGAGGCCATTTTTGTTTTTCTCTTTAGAATCGTCTTTGCAATCAGTCTTACACTCAGGTTTTACAACTTGACTATGCAAGTTACTTTTATCTACAGGTTTGAAAAACTTTTGTATACTGGTGTTTTTATTTTCTTCCTCTGTAAACTTTCCCACATTTAAACCAAGAAACTGTAGAGGTGGTTTCCTGCAACATAATATTTTACCTATAGCTTAATTTTCTATGCTAGGACAATGAGCGTCTGTATCATTGCCCTGGACTAAAAGTATTTTCTTTAAATTTTGGCACAACAATCAAAATGTAATCAACTATAGTAATTTGAAGTCACTGTCACAACCAAGTTAACATTTGTCCACTACTATGGCACTTCACCACATTTACATACATTTGTGTGGCATTTTATTATTATCATTTTATTTTTTTAAAGTGCATCATTCAAGTATCCCCCCCCCCCCCCCAACAAGGTCTTCTATGTATAAATGTGCAAATGACAGACTATCCCACATGAAAGTGTTTCAAGTTATGTTCCCTATAGTAACTATATAGGTAGTATGGTCACCGCATTCTTCTTATGTACGGGGGTGTAATGTAACCACATTTTGTAAGCCTGTATTGGCGTAGAGAGAAAACCGCTTTTGCGGAGATGCCCGAAGTCACTTCGTCAGCCAATCTCAGCAGCGGATTACAACGTCTCAGAAAATCATTAATTAATAATATTAATCAACTGAGGAGGATATTCATAGATTTAAAAACAATAACTGAATTATTTAGGCATGTTTTGATACGATTTTTATGTCCTGACAATTCATATTAGTTGTGCTATGATTTATCAAAGTGACCCCTTTTAACATGGGTTTAGCTAGGACAGTGTGAAGCAAAAAACTGCTTTTGGTGAATCGACTGTACTACCTTTATAGTTACTATAATGTTCCCCAATCACACCACACAGTGATATTTACCATAGAGTAGATCCAATTGGAGCTGTGTTAGACTTGGCAATCATGTGCAAGGCCTCTGCAGCAATACCTGACGCCTCGTAAGTGCCAAGAGGTCCTGTCTTAGAGCAGCTGCCGGAGCCCACATGCCACTGCACAATCAAGCTAAGAGCACGACGATGGTTCTGAAATATAAGATGAACAGAAATAAAATGAATTGCAGTTGTGAGAGAACAAAATAATGTTAGCTAAGAAGACATTGAAATTGTTCAATGTAGTCAGCATCAGTATGTATGATGTTATCATACATATGATACAAACTTGTTTGTAGGTTGTGATTTAACACATCAATGTTTCCTGCTCAAATATTTAATACAATAGGCCTATATTTTGTAATATCAGGCTAAAGTTAACTAGCTGAGCGCAGTGAGCAAAATTTTATGTTATCTTAAAGGCGTAGAACACCTTGAACAAAAAAGTTGCCTCATATCCTAACAAACCTGAAAATCAACGTTGATTTGGCCGGAGTTATTTATTTCCAATTTATTTTCCATTCACAAAATGCCGCTGCCGGTCACTGACATCACAGCTCGCCCGGTTTAATTGCGCGTGGACCAGGCGAGCTTTGACGTCAGTGACCTGCAGCGGCATTTTGTGAATGGAAAATAAATTAGAAATCAATGACTACGGCCAAATCAACGATGATTTTCAGGTTTGTTAGGATATTACGCAACTTTTTTGTTCAAGGTGTTCTACGCCTTTAAGTTAATCTCTCTCTCTCTCTCTCTCTCTCTCTCTCTCTCTCTCAAAGTAGTTTTTCTAATAATAATAATAAAAGACTATATACTTCAAACTTCATCTTCCTTTCAGCTATCAGCCTTAAATATCTGAGAAAATGCTAAATCTGTCTTGTTTATGAAATAAATGACCCTCTGTTTATTGTATAATGTGCAATTTATATATTATGTAGACAAAGATGGAGGCTGAGTGCAAAGGTCTTACCTCCTCCAAGTCCTTGTTGAGTCTCTCGGAGACTTCCTTGGCCAGTTCAGTGAGCCAGTATTCCACCTGTGACAAAACAATACCTCATGTTAGCTGTATACATGTTAGATGATCAGGTAGCCCACACAGAACAGCACACTAAACAGCTAGAAGGCAACAAATGCCCTAAAGTCGTTTTAGTATTTTAATTTAATCGTTACCTTCTATCGTTGATTAATGCAGTTTTAATTTTTTATAACTGACACATTTTTAGCAAAATAATTATGGTAAGGACATAATTATATATATATATATATTCCTTTTCTTTTCCCCATTGGTCTGTCAAGTAACAATTTTAAAAATGTTGCAGGATAATAAATAATGCTTTTTTATATATCATCTCTCATTTTAATTTGATAACCTCAAGAATCAGTGTATAACGCTACAGTGAGATTTTTTTTACAATCGCAATTATATGTGACAAAAGTCCACTACACATAATTACATGATATTTATAAACTTGCTGCTTTACTTGTGCTCTAATGGTTCTAAAATTGCAAGGCATCCAAAAAATTAATCAACCTAATTCAGCTTGCAATTGTGCGTCCCTCTTTTTTGTACCTATTTAATCACAGATTTTTGCGTAACATAGCTTTCAATATAGCGTGCTTTAATTATACAATTATCTATTACTTTGATTTACATTTTAAACAGTGATGTTTGTCTTTTTTTTTCTTCTTATATTATATATCATAATTCACAGGAAGTGCCTTTTCATGCTTTAGAGTACACGGTCATCTCGTTCTCTTAACATTTCAGCCTGATCAGCCGACCTACCTTCTGCCTGGTGCCAAGAGCAGAGCCTCCAGGAAACCTCTTGCAACATCCGATGGATTTGGGAATGAGTCTTGGATTGACGGGGTCGTTGTCAATGCCTCGGGCTATGTTGTACAACCAGGACCTGCCGCACAGCAAATTATTAAAATTCACACAGGTCTTATAGGAGTAAAATTTAGAAGAAAAATGATTAATTTTTCCATATTTGAAGATGTTTTATCAACAAGTATCAAAGTGCAAAGAATTATGTTGTTCTTTGTGATTTAAAGACTTCTAAACAAATCCCTGTAGTAGCTCATTTTCAGTCTTAATAAAGAAAATTAAAAAATAAAATACTTTGAAACATGAGGAAATACAGAACTAACTGCGGATTGGAATTTTGAGCGGATTTGAGCGGATGTAAGTGTAAACATCATCATAATATATTCTTTAATACTTTATTCTATTTTATTAATTATAACAGGATATAATCAACACTATTTGGTATTAAATTGTAAACTGACCCATTTTTGTAGTCAAATTTCTGGCAAAGCTCTGCTTCCGAGAACTTCTCCAAGTCAGCCATGACGCTGACTTTCAGAGTTTGCATCAGAGTCTCTCCCAACTTGCCTCCCAGACTTTTGACCTTGCGCACCGGCAATGTGGCATACAGATGTGGCACTTGACAAAATGGAAGCACCGTCTGTCTGTTAGGCTTGTGGAGCCCGCAAACTAACTTGCCTAGTACCTGCAAGTCACACATTCAGTACAGAGATTACTTCATTACGCCTATGAGCATGAAGTATTGTGTGATTTGAATTAAAATGCTATTTAAATATTTTGTAATTTGAATAATGATTTTCTCCCTTATCTGATGATCATAGGACTTGAAATTTTTATCAAAAGTAGTTAGTATCATTGACTTTTAAATGGCATTAAAAATATAAGGGAATCAATTTAGAATTTTAAAGACTAAAACAAAAATGGAGGTTAACTGCAACCTTTATTATGCTACTCAAAGTTGATAATTCATGGATTAGGACCTTCTTACATGCCCATGTACCCCACAACTCTAGCCCCCCCCCCCCCCCCCAAAAAAAAAGAAAGAAAAAAAAAAAAAAAAAAACTTATACACACGATTTTGATATTTTACCGCTCAAAAACTTGAGCTAAATATGAAATGATAAGAATGGTGTTCGTAAACCCTGTTCTTCGTGTTCCAGAACACAAAAAAATGACAATCAGCCAATGCTTTTTAAATGCAATTGCGCATTTTTGGAGCATGCCCCAAACAGGTTTACGAACACCATTATTAATGCTGTTCGTAAACCCTGTTCTCTTGCACCAAAAAATGCGCATTCCATTTGAATAACCATAGGCAATCGTCATTTTTGGTGCAGAGAACAGGGTTTACGAACAGCATTATTCTCATGCAAAAAAAAAAAAAAAAAACGCCGAATTTAAATGTCAAAATATACTATCACAATTGCGTATAAATATAAGGTCACTTTTATTAGAGAAATGGGGTTTATCTGAGAAGTGCTACTCACTGACTGGGAAAAGGCACGAGAAACCTAGTTTCCTATATTTTAGGGTTAAGTTATCTTTTTACTGTGATTGATTATTATTTTATTTTTTGAAGAAAACTACTGCAGCAAGGCAAGAAAATTTTAAATGGGGGATACAGGAATCAATTTTGTGCTTTTTTAGCTTTAAAAAAAAAAAATCCCTGCTTGTAACAATTATTGTAATACAAGTCAATTTTCTTCTCACTTAAATAATGAGGTTATAGAGGAGTTAGGAATACAATAAGATTGTTTGTATATATTTTTTAATGCTATGGAGCTTTAAAAAAAATGACCATTAACTACATAAAACTTTTTAATTGGGATTGTAAATTGGGGGGGGGGGGGGGCAATAAGTTACCATGTTTGCAAACAAGCCTAATATGTGAACATATGATGGTCCTCTCTGATGTGCAGAGTTATTCTGTTTCTCATGTAACAAGGCAACTTGCTTACTTTATTGTGTGCTATCCCTGCTGAGCAGCGGAAGCCAGTCTGGGTGAAGACTGCAGCTCGTATTTCTTCTACGAGATGAGCAGCCATTGCAAGACGTTGTTCCTCGTCACTTACGGCTTGTTGAAGCCACGCAGTGACTCCAGCCGTCCGAGCTTCTTCATTATTCTCTCCTGACAAAACAACAATCACAACATTGATACATAAGCTAACAATTATTAATGCTGAAAATGGGCAACTGCAGGTGATACTTGAGGATATGAAAACTTCACATACTGTGTATATAAAATATATCAAAATCTGGAGATATTGGACCTCTGATCAATACTCTTTCCACTCAAATAGTTCTTTCAAATTTTTGGACCAACACAGATGAATAAACAATTTTTTTTTTTTTTTTACAAATTTTCAATGTTCTCAAAAGGGTGGAAAGTATTTTAAAACTGCACCTTCTGGTAAATATTAATTACGTTTAAAAAAATAATTAGAAAATAGTTGGTAGAGATTAGAGCACGTTGAATTGAAAATTAATAAAACGCAAAAATTCTCTAATTTAGATAGTAAATTGGGACTAGGGATGCAAATCATTCTAGCTTGCGCTAAATAAAAATAGACGTTAAAAGGGATGTGGGGTATAGTGTCAATGTAAAATACGATATACCTAACATCTCACGTTCTCACACTACATCAAAGGCACAACATTATAAAACAGCATCAGACTTACTCTTGGCCTTAGACCGGTTTCGTCCTTACCTAGGACTCATCAGTAAGGCTCGGCAGAG
The DNA here is from genome assembly GCA_949318235.1 of Ecdyonurus torrentis. Taxonomy (NCBI): domain Eukaryota; kingdom Metazoa; phylum Arthropoda; class Insecta; order Ephemeroptera; family Heptageniidae; genus Ecdyonurus; species Ecdyonurus torrentis. The sequence continues at coordinate 8,061,169 of OX439128.1, read as the reverse complement.
AGCTCTGTACAGCTAGAGATGGCTCACACCACATCTGCTAACTGACTGAGCTGAGGAAGCAAGTGGCAGTCGGTAAATCGGTAAAATCGGTAAATCGGGCAGTGGTAAATAGTACACTTTTGGTTGCCGTAAACTTAACATCAAAGATTTTGACACTTTTTGAAGAAAGCGGCACAAAGGTGAGTTGAGGTAAGTGCTATGTTATTTAGTTCTTATACAGTTTTTGTTTCTTTTTGAAAAGCAATAATATGAAATTTATATTGTTAATAACATTTAATAAAGGTGTTTTGCAGGTGCTTTGCAAGCTGTCAACTTGGTTAGCTCAACTCAAGTTTCAACTTCTTTCTTTTCAAAGTGGCAGCACCTTTGATATTAAGTTTATGTTGACCAAGGGTTCATAATTAACATAACTTAAACAAATAAATCACATGCAATAAAAAGCTGATTATACTGCAAGATTTACCCTTGGTAGGATCAGAAGACTCATAGCCAACAATGAAGGTGGTAGGAAGTTGTTCTATAGTGGGTACTTGTTGTTGTTGTTTGAGCACTCGTTGCTCCACTGCCTCAGTCAAGTCCAAGTAAGCTTCATCCACACTAGCTCGCTCCACACACCTGCTGAACTGGCACAGAACATCCACAACCTCACGTCCGGCATCTCTGTATCTACAATACAAATAGCAAAGGTAAAATGAAATGAGTTTTCAGATTATTACACTTCTGCTGGCAGTAGCAGTAGGGTGGTTTTCTCAGGTTACTTTATTGCTCCATTAGAAGAGCTCATGCTTAAAAGGTGGGAGGGGGCTAAAATAGTGAGGAGAAAACCCAATTTTTTACATGTTAATTTTTTTCAGAGTCTTCGATCAGATCCTTAGAAAATACCAGGTACTCCCACTGTTAAAAACCTTACTCAAATAACATGCAATTAAATGAAAGATAAAAACAGCAGATCTTTATTAGAGATGAGGTGCCGAGAATGAGTAGTTGATAATGTGCTGACATCTGTATCAAATGCAAGCCAACCACCCACTATGCTTGCTCTCAATAATGAGAAAAACTCAAAGAAACAAAGAAAAAAATATGGGGTAATATTATTGCATAATATATTCTAAAAGAGGATATTGTCCTGAATCGATTGATATGCAAATTTCTAATTTTTAAGTTCATTAAATATTTTTACCTAATTTTTTAAAGTCATGAAATGAAGTCATGGCTGCAACTTTTTCCTATGCGCACAATCGCACATACATAAGTTGCCGCCCATGGTGTCCTTTTTCGAGTTTCAAAAATTAATTGAAAATACTTAATGAACTCAAAAATTAGAAATTCATGTATCAATCGATTCAGGACAGTGTTCTATAAAATAAAATATAAAATAAAATTAGCTCACTAATTTTTTTTTGCAAAATCAATGCAAATAAAACAAAAATGCTGTAATGAAGTTTTAATATGCAAGTGGTGGCCGTCCAAAAACAAACCCTCCTCCAGAAAATATCTATTGTAATGGAACTAAATTGGAGTTTGTAAGCTCATTTAAATATTTAGGTATTACCTTACAGCAATCAGGCAAGTCATTTGCAGCCCATGTTAAAGATAGAAGCAAAAGTGCAATCACAGCATCTTTCACCATTTCTAACGTACACTTGCTATCTCTGAAAACGGCTATAAAACTTTTTCACCTGAAAATATCACCTGTAGCATCTTACGGAATAGAGATTTTCTGATCATATCTAACCATCACAGACTTCAACTTATTAGAGTCTGTAAAATCTCGTTTTCTTAAGAGAGCAATGTGCCTCTTAAAATATACAAAATCCAGACTAGTTTATGAACTTTCAGGAGAGGAGTTATATGTACGTGAGCTGAGATTAAAATTTAATCTGCCAGAAACTGAAAATTATACTAAGTTTGTCCAGATTAGAGAAAGTAAAACTGATGATATTAATCTATCATTCTATAATACACCAGCTTTTAAAAATGATACATGGAAAAACTCAAATCAGAGAAATCGTAATATTATCACCCGCTTCGCGGCACACGGATTTCATCACAAAATTTGTAACACTAAGGAATATCATATTTGTACTAATAATTGTATCTGCTCCTTGTGTGGGATGTCATGTGATCAGTATCATCTCCTCACATGTTCTAGGAGACATTTAAGTATGGCCTACTATGCCGAGGGCACCGATCAGCATGTATAATACTGTTATTTGATCTTGATATTATATTTAATGTTTATGAGTTGAATGTTTAGATGTATGTTGTACACGCATTGTGTTAATAAAAAAAAAAAAAAAAATGTAGTCTTCCGCATTCAAAGTGCATAATATGTAATACCTACCAGTATGAAATATGAGTGGTTAGTACAGTACATAACCTCGTTATATATTTAATGTGTTTAATTTTTGCCTGGGATATAAATTATTTTATCTCTCTTAAAAGGTGTCCTTGGCAGCTAATGCTACTAATGCTTTCCATTTTTTTTCAATCTATTTATGTATATATATATATATATATATATATATATATATATATATATATATATATATATATATATATATATATATATAGGGAAAAAAAACATCATGTTTGGTATTAATAAGTTTAAAAATCTATTTATGTGTTATTTTACTAATAATAAGTTGCAAAATCTATGTTTTCTAATCTAATGGAACTTAATGCATTTTTGTAAGTACTTACAAAACGCAATTTAACCTGTAGGTAAAAGTTAACTACAACAACACCATAAAGAAGACAATTAAAGTCTAGGACAAGTCCATGTCCCACAGTGATATGTAAGGTCTTATAGTTTCAAACAAGAACATGTTCAGAATGACACAAATAAAGTCTACAATTTGAAGCAACAAGACTCACTTTGAGATATCTGCTTTGCCTCGTTTCTCTGGGACGTGAACCAGTCCGATGTCAGGACATTTTGACTTAGCTTCTTCACCTCTCATACTGCGCGTCACACCAAAACCACGAGCCTCGTAATTCACAGCAATTATTCTGGAAAACACAAAATACTTTTAGATGAAGTGATATGAACTGCCAACACTATCAGCACTAAAATATGTTTGTTTGTTAATAATGCTGTTCGTAAACCCTGTTCTCGTGCACCAAAAAATGCGCATTCCATTTGAATAACCATAAGCGATCGTCATTTTTGGTGCAGAGAACAGGGTTTACGAACAGCATTAATGGCTTAAAAATACATAAAAAAAAGAAACAAAAAACTGCTAGACTCAATTTAATTTTAAAATTACTGCATGGTCCTGCAGGACATGTTTCATGTAGAAATTAATGCTGCGGTCATGATACAACAGCTGCATTCAGATTTATTCAAGAGGAGTGTGTCCATATGAGGCATTCTTTTGGAACCATCAATTGATCCTCCAGAAGAAATTAATTAGCTTATTTGTAACTTAATCATGTAAAACCATTGCAAGTGCAGGATAAAGTAATTTATTTACCCTCCTCCTTTCCACTTGTTGTATTGCACGACAGCCACGGGCTTGCCCTGAAGTTCTGGGTTCAACCGTTGTTCGACTTGTACGTAAAAACAATCCATGTCTACCAATGCCACGATACGAGAAGACATCTTCAGCAGATTGTCGTCAATCTATCTATCTGAACCAAGCTGAAACCAAGTAATCGCAATTTATAACACAGCTTTACACAAAACAGCCATTATTTGAGATTAAAACGACGTATGTATCATACAAGCAGTATGATAAAATGTACCCGATACGGACACAAACAAAGGAAGTAAAAGGCAACATTTCAATTTTGCCACCCACCGCACCCGCTCTCTCCCTTGATCTGTGTTAGCTTTGTGGCTATGTTGCTACATTTACCATTTTTCAAGATATATGCATGTGTATCCAATCTTTGTACATAACTTACTGTGTCCGTATCGGCACAAAAGTGCAGCTCATGCATTAATCATGCAGTTGATGGAAATACATACATGATCAAATTTAGTTCGTATTAAATTTGCAGTATGTATACATATATGCAGACATTTTTCTTTGGATTAGAGATTTCTTTTTGGTATTAAATTGCTCTAGATATGTAAAGTATCACCCTAAATTCTAGTCTAAAACTGCATTTACCAGTGTTTACGTATGATCAGCAGCAGCTGTTATTATTTATTTGGCGCCAAATCGAGCAGATACGCAGCAGATTGTCATCTTTTTTTTCGTTTTTTTTTTTTTTTTTTTTTTTTGCCGCGTACTTTTAATTGTTATTTTGCTATTTTCACCATCATGTACAACTTATAATTATAAATTATAATTGATTAAATCAAATTATAGAAATGTATACATATAACTCACATATTATATACAATAAGTGTTTTTATCGAACGTTAATTTTCAATCTATAATGCTCAAATAGTTGGATGCGTTAGATATAAATTTTACACATTTTTTAACGCACTTTTTTCCGCATTCTATATAATGCTTGATTTTGTTATTAATTAATTTATTAAATATACCAGATTTTGAAAATAGAATATTATCTTGCAACAGAAAATAGAAATATATTATATATATCGATCATATTAATTATATACAGGGTGTCTATAAAGTCCTTGAGGGTGTTTAGGCGTTAATAAAAGACATAACTTAAAGACGTATAGAACACCTTGAACAAAAAACTTGCCTTTTATTCTAAAATACCCAAATATCAACATTATTTTGGCCGGAGTCATTGATTTCTAATTTATTTTCCATTTACAAAATGTCAGTTGCGGGTTTACTACGTCACAGTTCGCCTGTTTCCGCGCGTTGTGGACCAGGCGAGCTGTGACGTAGTAAACCCGCAACTGACATTTTGTAAATGGAAAATAAATTAGAAATCAATGACTCCGGCCAAAATAATGTTGATATTTGGGTATGTTAGGATATTAGGCAAGTTTTTTGTTCAAGGTGTTCTACGCCTTTAACATAAAATAAACTTTTTATACATCAAATTAAAGCTTAGATTTTTACAATTTTGAAGAGATAAACGGTTTTAAAATCAAATAATTATTAACTTTTTTACAGGAAAAAAAGCAAAAAGTTAGGTTTTGTCCAAAAAAAAAATGTGCTTTTTTACGTTTTTTTTTTTTTTTTTTTTTTTTTTTTTTTAACCTTGCAATATGGTATCTGTATGTGGGCATGATTTGTTGCACGAAAAACGTCCAGATGAACCCCTGGCTTGCGCCACACATTATGGAGCATTTTCGGTGTGATGGACTGGATGGCGGCAGTGATATCCTCTGCTTCAGCTTTAGCACGTAGCACGTCAGTCACTGCGGTGTTTTTGAAATCGTAATCCTTGAGGTATCCCCTTAGGAATAAAATCTGAGGGAGGGGGGGGGGGGGGGGCTGAGGTTAGGTCATATTGCGGCCCATGCCATAGGTCCATCTCGAAAAAGCCAGTTTGCTGGAATAGTGGGGTCATGATCTCATCTTCGAACAAAAACCAGTGATCCACCACATTGGGCACATAATGTCAGAGTCTGACATTATGTGCCCAATGCAGTCAGAGACACGCTGAATAAAAAAATTCCAGGTAGATGGCTTTGTCGAGATGGACCTATGGCATGGGCCGCAATATCACCTAACCTCAGCCCCCCCCCCCCTTCCCTCAGATTTTTTTCCTCTGGGGCTACGTCAAGGATTACGATTTCAAAAACACCAGTGACTGACGTGCTAAAGCTGAAGCAGAGGATATCACCGCCGCCATCCAGTCCATCACACCGAAAATGTTCCATAATGTGTGGCGCAAGCTAGGGGTTCATCTGGAAGTCTGTCGTGCAACAAACCATGCCCACATACAGATACCATATTGCAATATTAAGGTTTCAAAAAAAAAAAAAAAAAAAAAATCGTAAAACAGCAAATTATTATTATTGTTTTTTTTTTTTTGACAAAACCTAACTTTTTGCTTTTTCTCTTGTAAAAGAGTTAATAATTATTTGATTTTAAAACCGTTTAGTTTTTCAAAATTGTAAAAATCTAAGCTTCAATTTGATGTATAAAAAGTTTATTTTATGTTAAGCCTTATGTCTTTTATTAACGGCTAAACACCCTCAAGGACTTTACAGACACCCTGTATATTATTATCATTATCCATTATATATATATCATATATTATTATAAATATTAATACAATATACATATATATATATATATATATATATATATATATATATATATATTATATATATATATATGTTATATATAAAATATATATAATATATGATATTGTGGTAAAAAGTTGAGCTACCAGCTCGGAGAGAGGTATGGGGTACGACCGCACTGGAGGCGTCACTCGACAGTCAGAGAGCTGAATATGCGAGAGAGCCGTATACTTTACGTATGTGATCATATTGTTACAGTCGGCGGCATGCAGTGGTCGCTCGCGCTACTTCTGCTCTCATATGGAGTTTGCAGCTTAGCGCACCGAGATATCAAGCCAGCAGCGCAGGTGAGAACAGGACTTAATTTTCTTATGATTATTATTTAGGGTTGAAAATGAGTTACTATAAGGTAGTTTGTCAAATATTTAAAAGTGAGATTTTTTTTTTTTTATTACATTATTATTTTACACCGTGATACTTAAAAAAATGACTTTATTTCTCTCATTTCGATTTCCTTCAATCGTACATATGCATAATGTAATGACATTATAGCATTATATTCATGGAAGAAGAAAAAAAATTGAAGGCTGCTCACCGTGCTAAATTAATTTACTGCAAATACTGCAATATAAAGTCTCATTATAATTTAACTTCTCTCTCTCTCTCTCTCTCTCTCTCTCACTCTTTCCGTTATTTGAAAGTCATATAGGTTCTGAAATTATTATTGTTATCATTGACTTTCAAATTACCAAAATTTATAGGAGATCAACAAAAGAGTCCTTCTAATTACAATTTACCCTTAACATTATTTATCCAATAAAATTAAAGAAATGAGGAAGGTGACTTTTTTTAACCCCCACGTTTTATGACATTTTTGAAAAGAGCGTTAAAAAATTTTGAGGCGATATTGTTTCTTAAAACGATTGGAGCATGGGAAGTATTTTTAATTAATTTTTGAAAATCGTCCTAAAAGGACTCTGACGTCATCAATCGGGCATTTATTTCGGAAAGTATTGACCGTAGAAGGTTCAGTAGCCTGTTTTTTGAAATCCTGAGAACGAGCTGATTTCAATAAACTGGTTACTGAACCTCGAACGATTAGTATTTGCCGAGAAAAAAGTGGAATGATGACGTCAGAGTCTTTTTAGGTCGATTTTCAAAAATTAATTAAAAATACTTCGCATGCTCCAATCGTCCTAAGAAAAAATAGCGCCTCAAAATTTTTTAAAGCTCTTTCCCAAAATATCATAAACTGAACAAAAAATTTTCAATTCACCTTCCTCATTGGGGAAAACTTTTGTATTGCCATTTGGATAAATCCATTCATAGCTCTAATTTATCCTATACAATCAACAAAATATTGGATCAGCGTAGGATTTGTGCCTTTTAATATTAACGAACAATTGAAAATTCTTATAGGGTACGTGGTTGCATATATCGCGTAACTAGCGCCATGTTTATATATAAATAAATATATATATATATATATATTACCCAGTATTAACCTCGCATTATCCTCATTTTTTTCTTCTTTTTTGTAGGAATTTTAACATTTTCATTATTTTTGTGGTCGCAATATTTTATTTATTGCTTATATATATACGTGGTATTGAACACCAAGCTCAAATCAGTGAGTGCAAACAACCAATAATATAAAGATAATACAATGAAGTATGACAGAGACAGAGAGAGGAAACAAAAAGTTTAATTTTGCACATTACATAATTTTGCAAGTCATTCAAATTTTCATCAACTTCAATAAGATAGAAAAAAAGTTTCTTTAATATATATATATATATATATATATATATATATATATATATATATATATATATATATATATATATAATATATATATATATAATCTTCTTAAATAAGCTAAATTTTTTAAATTAGATAAAAAAATTACATAAAAAATTTTAATGTAATCGCATCAATATAAAATAAAAGAACGTGTTTTATATATATATATATATATATATATATATATATATATATATATAATATACAAATACATATATAAAAAGTCTAAATGGATAACCAGAAAAGTGGCTAATTATAATAGCTTGATCTTATGTAAATAGCACACACATATTGTAAAGCATGGAATGTCGTTTTATTCTTGACAAATTTTAAGGGGACATTTTTATTCAATTATATCAAGGCTATACAAATTAAAAGAAAAAAGTCTATATAGGTGTACTATGACGTGTGCGTTGTATGCGATTCCTCTATACACTCGAACTTAACACTTAACAATCTAATACTTATATGTATATACGTATAATTAAAAGAAATGTTTTTAATAATTTAATTGTGAACAAAGAGCGCAATATGTACACATATGTTATGTTCTATGCAATGGTTTAGAATATTTTGCATAAAATATTATATTAAAAATAATAAAAACGCAAAACCTTTCTGTTCAATTGATGACTTTATTATTTCAACTTCGAATGTCATGTTTTTTGTTCAGTAGCAATATGTGATTGTATCGAGTTATGACTTGTTACACTATATCTGTAATCTGTATAGACTTCAAACGTATAATAAAATATTATATTATCTTTATTCGTTTTATCATATATGTCTTATAAAATTATAAAGAAATAAGTTAATAAATAAAAAAAAATATTATTAGACATTTTATTCATTTTTATGGTATGGTGTTATTATTTTAAAATAATAAATAAAGCTAAAATTATATAAATATAAACAAACAAAAAATGGATTAATGATACTATCTCATAATCAAAAACATAATTTATTTATATAACATATAGGGTGTATGCATTCATGTTAAAGTCAACGCCATGTTGGATAACTCAATAACATGGGTGGCATAGGACAAAAAAATCATTTTGCCAGTTTAAAAACACTATGCAATATTTTTGAGAGCATTGATATTGTAAATATGTTGAATTAGTATCTCAAGTATGTGAGAAAAATAACAAATATCTCAAAATTAACCGATTTCCCAAAGAAAATGGGCTTATATAAATGAAGTTTGTCCTATGCCTAATAAAGTTACTTATTATTATTATTATTATTATTATTATTATTATTATGCTGAGCAATGTTATGCACTACTCCAGTATGACCTCGGAGCGCAATAAATATGACGTCATCCGCATACACCCTATAATATTATATAATTTAGCGACTATATAGGAAATCAACAAAAGAGTCCTTCTAATTACAATTTACCCTTAACATTATTTATCCGTAACATTTTTACGTTACATATATATAAGAATATATATAGAATACTCCATAATAGAGTTATGTTGTGTCATGATACAATTACATGATTAATTATTTATATTAAAGCTGTAAAAAGCTCAATATTTTTTTAGCCCGGCTTGACTTGAAACCCAGGTTTAGCTTGAAATCGAGCTTAAACTCGAAAAACGAGCCAAAAGGTCGGAAAGCTCGATGATTGAGCCGAAATTTGAAAACGAGCTTTCGAGCCTACGAAGTAAAAAGCTTGATTTTCAATGTAAAAAAAAAATCTTTTTGAAGGATTTTAAAGTCATAAATAAGATAACATAATTTTTAAATATATTTTAAACAGCTTATTTTGCATGATACAATATTAAAAACGTCATATTAAACAAAAATTACAAGGTTTTTTTCTTGTCTTTCTTCAAAAATTGTACTTTAGCTTGATTTATTTTCAAAAGCTCGTTTTTTTCACGAGTCTTTCACGGGCTCAACTCGAAAAAGCTCGTTTTCGAGCTAAAAGCTAAAAACCCGGGTTGAACATTTTCAAAAAACGAGCACCCAAAGATTTTGACCCCGGCGGGTGTTTGAACCGGTTTAAACAGCTCTAATTTATATATAATATACAGTGGTAAAAGTGGGGGTACACATGTGGACACGCTGTTTGGCCTCGAGAATTCGGGGGTACACGCCGTGTACTCTCGATAAATTAAAAAACTATAAAATTATTATTAAAAACCAACGTTTTCGGAGAAAAACTTTAGAATAAATGGTTTCCTTTTGCTTTTGTAAATAATTGATTTGCTTAAAATTAAGTTCAGTTCAGTGCTCAGCTGCGGTTATGATGCCGTGTTTTTTAAATTTATAAACAAGAAGTGAAGCAAGTAAATTTAAATAGTAATTATGGCTAAAAGACAATTAAAAATAATTATTTTGTGAATTGTTTTTTAATAGTAAAAAACAAAAATTAAGTTTTGAGGATGATGAAAACTCAAATACTACAGAAACAACATCAACAACAACAAATGATCCAAGTACCTACATAAAAATAAAAGACTTGGAAAAAATGTAGAGTGCAATTCTAAAAAATAAACTTGAATTCTATTGCAATTCTATGGAATTAAAAACGCTTCCAAAAGTTCCAAACATTTACAATGCAATAAGAAATATTTTAAGCTATTTTTCTAAATAATTTCTACATTATATTACAACCTTTTCATTTGAATTCTAGCATAAAACATAGGTTTCTATTTGAATTCTTTTTTAAATAAAAATTTTATGACGTGTGTGGAAATAATTTCCACAAATTCAATATTTTATAGTCACTTCCAATTGATTTCTATTTTATAGCTCATCTGGGTGATTTAAATGTTTCCAATTGTGGCATATTATTCAAAGTGAAAAAAAAAAGTAGAAGTATAAATAAAGAGTTTATAACCGATTTCCAAAAAATTATTTTACAGTGTTATTTAATGCGTGAATTTTCAAAAATTAGTAGAGATTAATGAATTAATTGATTAAAATTAATTTTTTGGAAATATTTTCTTTTCTAAATAGTTTGAAATCAAAATATAACGTTGCAGACCAAAAATGAAAAAGAAGCTGTGCTTTTTTATTTTTTTGCATTTTCTAGGGTTGCGGCTATTAAAAAAAAATACCTATAATTAGAATTGTTGTCATTATGGTGTTCTACGTACGAAATTTCATACATTTACAGTAAAATTATTTGAGATGAGAGAAAAACCGCCAGTCAAAACCGAAAACCCCCTGGCATTTCGTCAAATTTTATCCTATAAATTTGTAAATTTAGACACGGCTATTTATCTCAATGCGATCTATCGATATTGAATAAAATAATAAAAAAATTGTAAAAGAAAAGCATACCAATTTCTAGTAATTTTATAACTTTATTATTGGTAATAAATAATCAATTTAATAATAACATTATAACAAAAAAACTGAAATAAAATAGGTTTAACGATTGGCTTGCTTTATTGAATTTAATTCATTATAATTATCTGCATATTATTTCCAATTGGTTTGAATATTGTCATAGCAAAAACTATGATGGTTACTTTCATAAATATTTATTTAAATGGGTAAGAATGAATTAAAAATATAAATATTTTGCTTTAGAAAATGCACAAAAATGTGTTTTTTTCCATCAAATTTTCACAAAAATTTTACGGGGGGCGCAGCCCCCCGCACCCCCCAGCAGGGGGGAGTCCCCCCCTGCACCCCCCCTCAGCATCATGGTTGCTCTCTACCTGGTGTGTACTCTCACTTTTCATTCCACTTTTACCACTGATAATATATAAACGCTTAAACAGTAACTTAAAGCTTTATTATAGTTTAAGCGTTTAAGCATAAGCATGAATTTCATAATATAATTATTTCTGTGAATAATATGAAGTAAATAATTTAATGTAAAATAAGCAAAATAATTAAAAAAATAAAATAATAAATAATAATAATAATAATAATAATAAAAAAAAAAAAAAAAACTACACTGTACAGTAAATTTCTTATTTTATTGGAAAGCCAATCGCAACAACTACGTGACAAAAGATTCAAGACCCTTGACCATCAGATGATGGAGAAAAATCTGATTGAAATTATCAGTGGATTTCTGATTCGTGGATTGATAATATGTTTTATCCATAATGAAACAGTATAGTTCAAAATTTTGTGTGGTTCAACCTCATTTTTTTTTATATGTATTTCTAGTTGTCTTATGAGCTTAAGTATTACTTTGCAAAAATAACATTGCATTTAAAACTTGTCCATTGCAAGCTACCTCATTTTTAGCCCTAATAAATAAATTTTAAAATAAATAAACAAATTGAAGAAGTGAACGGCAAACATGTTTTACTACAATTAAATGTGTTTGAATCAGTATAACTAATACGCCTGCAAATCAATAAATTCAATTCAATTTAATAATGTTGTATTGTTGTTTTCAGGTTGGCGTGAATGACGGTGAGTAGTGACGCCACAAAGAGACAATACGCTGTTCTCCAAGTCGAGGTTATATATCAGCCTCATAAGTAAATAGGGCTTATAAATAAATAATACAATAACACACAGACATCAAAATTAAATACGCAATAATTATATTAGCCCTATTTCAGGAACATTTATGAATAACAAAATATAATTTCTGCAAATATTTAAACAATAATGTTGAACTTGAACTTCATAATGTGCTTCATATAATAATTATTGAAGGAATTCCAAAATAGCAATATTTATATGCTATATTTTATATATTATGCACAAATGCACAGTATATGATAAATTACGTAGTAATACTTCTTTTCATTTATGTAATAAATTTGATTGCTTTTATGGTAATTTAATGGTTTTACATGTATATCGCAATCAAATTTATTGCACATTGAAAATATTGCTCCGTAGCAATATTTGTATGTTTTAAAAGTTATACACACACACTCATTTGATCCGATGATATATAATATGTATTTGCATAAATTATTCACATATCATATAATATACGATGGATAAAACATTACGTTACGTATATCAAGTGTACGTATACGTACTATACGTACTATAAATTTTTCCATCTGTATACTCATATATAACGATATAAATTAAGAAAAGTCTTGCAAGACGAGCTATCCGATAGTGAGATAACGATGCCATGCAGAGCTATAGCTCAGCAGCCTTGTGTTGTGGTCGAGGATCACGTTGCTTTGTGGTGACAACACGGCGAGCCATAGTGGCGTTGTGACGTGACTGCGAGGTGCTCAGGTGAAACACACGAAGCCGCGCAGTCACGATAAAAACATTATATCAGACCACACAGTCACAAACATCATATAATCAAAAACAATATACTGTACAAACAATATATATATAGTGGTGGTATTATAAAAATATCACATCAATTTTCAGCAATTTAATTATATAGATGTCTTGAAGCATAATTTTTTATTGCATCGTTAATTTTTTTTTCCATCAATTTTTAGGTATTTGATATTTTAGTTGTTGTTTTTCTTCCTCTTATTCTTTAATTTTCCTTATTTTATTTTATTTTTTCTTTTGTTTTTTTTATTATTATTAAAGAACAATAAAATAAATAAAAAATAACCTGATGTGGTGACCATCAAATAGCACAGCCGCTATATGCCCGTTCTATACTCAATCTTAAAATAACTTTGATGAATTTTAACTGAGGCATACATAATAATATACTTACCTATTAAGCAAACAAAACTAGAAGGGTTTTATACAGTATTATTAAATTTTAAATGTTTGTATATTTAACAAGAGGTTTTGTTTAAATGTATATAGTTATTAATTGTTATATTTTTCCATCTAACTTGATGATACACTTCAGCCAACATCCTATAAGGATGTAATCATGGCCTTATAGTTTGCTTGAGGTAGTCGAGCTCTTACAATGAGCTAAGCCTAATGACGTTCTCACTTAGGCCAGTATAGGATGTACAGAAACAGCAATACAAAAATATAACTCCATCACTGAATTTTACTTCGTTGTTAAGGTAGTTTTGCAGTCTTGATATAGATTACAAATATACGAACCACTTTGTCCACTTTCTAAATTAAATCAAGAATATTAATTAAATTGGGTAAAAAAAAAAAAAAAAAAAAAAAAACTGGAAGCTATACAAATAAATGAGTTCCGTTCAAGTCATGGTCTTTTAGACAGTTTTACTTAATTATAATGAAAAGCTAATGAATGCGTGTTATCGGGAATAAAACATTAGAATATATCCCAAGGGAAGGGGTATAGAGTAGGTCTAGTTTTCTTGTAATACGATAGAGTAAATTTATGACCATGACTATCCTTAATATTTTTATTGTTTATAATTTTCTAGAATCTCTGCACCACTTTATTGTTTTAAATTTTTTATTATTTAGATTAAATGCAAACTTTCCTATATGCGCACAAAAGTAGTTCTGTGAAACTGTATATCAGTCATTTTTGAACAACAAGGAAATAAAATAAAACGTCGTGAATAAAATTTATGAAGCATTGTTTGATATTAAAAAAAACAAAAAAAAACACGTCTTATAATTTTTTTCCAAAATATAATTATTGTAGTATAAAGTATAATATACTACATAATACTACATATTTCTTACTAGCCAACCAATAATAAATATATTTTTCATGAAATCAATCAAGTCTCACTGTATGTATACTTATATAGGTACAGGTACATCAGAATCTGTACTTCCTACTTAAAAGCTTTTTTTTTACTTGCGTTTTTTATGCATTATTCACATTGTTGCAAGAGAATTGTTTTTTTACTTAAAAAAAAGAAAAAAGAAAGAGAGAAAAAAAGCTAATATGGTATAATTTATATTAATTATTACCTCATAGCATCAATGTGGCAGTTGCTCATTATTGATTTAAGCTTTCGTTTCGACGCCATATGTGAACACAAAATAACATTGACTTATAGTGTAGAAAAAACGTGCAATTAAAAAATAACTCAAATTATTAATACTGAATTTATGTTTTTTGTAAGTTAAAATATTAAAAGAAAACTAATGGTGGAAATCCTAAAATACAATAATGAAATTAACTTAAAAAATGACGTCTGTCGTAGGTGGGATTACATGATTTATCTTCTGTGGCGCTGCCATGAAATCACTCTATCTCTGTTTGTATTAGTATAAATTTTGGAAACGCACATTTATTACAAAAGTCATCTAGCCATTAGTAAAACTGAAAGCCATGTGCATGAACTTACTTTCAGTTAAATATATAAATATTATATACTTTGTGAAGTTCTGTATCTTAAATCGGTTCATAACTCCAGATCTGTTACTACAACAAGGTCGTGGATATTTTAATAGTCCTTTTAATGTTACAGTATGTGCGGAGGTGCAGTGCAGCGCGGGCAGCGAGTGTCACGTGGTACACGGGATTGCGACGTGTCAGTGCGCGCCCTCGTGCCCTCGTTTTGGCACGCAAGTGTGTGCCTCTGATGGTCGCAGTTACCGCAATCAGTGTGAGGTGCACAAAGTTTCATGTCGCCGTGGATTGCAGCTGAGGGTGGTCAACACTGGACCATGTCCACGTCATCATTCAACGGCAGGTATGGAATTGTTTTGTACACACGATAGTATAGAAGTACGTGTGTCGTCATAGGCGCAAGATAATGGCTATATTAGGCCCCGTCTGTAAAAAACAGCTCCACATTTTATTTATATGCTGAAAAAAACTACTACTATATTATAATACTGTATAATAATAACATTAATATTATATAAATAATACTTTTATATTAAAGCAAAGTTGAAATTAAGGTTCAGAGGTAATTTGAGCAAATGTAGTAAAAAGACAGAACAGTCTTTTATCTTTACCATTTTAAACTCAAGACAGTGGTTCTTTCTTATCGCAATTCTTATCCCACCCCTGCGATAGTGTCCATAAATTTAGCATTGTCCAAACTTTATCGCTGTGCTAAGAAAATCGCTTAAGGACCGCTGTCCTAGGCTTATCTTACAACAACAACAACTCAAAAAACATACAAAGAATACAATTATGGATATGACCCATTATATAAACCCCATTATATTTATATACATTTTAATCGAAATAATTTTTCTCTTTTATCTACTATGGTTACAGAATTAATGAATCCTGAAAGTTTTATCGATAGCTACAACTAGAGCAGAGAGCTGCGTATACTGTAGTGTATAGTGTATATTATAACATTGACTTTCAACTTCCAATTATATAAGAAAGTAGCAGCGACATGAACTTTTGAATTTCAGGAATACGAGCCTTCTAATATTGCATGTTTTCAATCAATAAATATCGCAACCTCGATCATTTGTATTGTTGCATGTGGGCTGACGATTGATATACAGCAGTGGATACATCACTGAATTCACATATAGTGGGTTTAAAAAACAGTAGAAAGTAGTGAGAATAATTTGAAATGGTAATAGTTCACTGTTACCCACACAGTATATGGATAAAATCACTTAACAATTGTGCATAGATCAAACTAGATGCACGATGTTCGATATGTATCGCGCACGTCACTATGTATTCAAAATTGAATATAGTAATGACGTCAACTAGCTGCTTGTTTACCAGTACATCAAATCAAGCTACAAAATAAGATGATCAAAACATTCAATAAAACTACGTATTCTGTATTTGAGATTTAAAAAAAATATAAAAATAATAAAATATGAACTAGTGTTATTTTACTATACTTAAATTGAATTATAAATTATAGACAGTATTATATTGCCTGACTTCAGCATTATCAATTTTAACCATAAGAACATAATTTCCACAATAATAAAAAATATATACGCATAATCACGCTCCACAGCAAAACAAATATATAAATAAATAAATAAATAAATAAATAATCGTCTTTATTCAAAAAATGCATAGAAAAAAAAAATACAAATTTTTGAAAGGGCGAGGTTTAAGCCTGACAATATGTCTGGCCCACTCTTACACCTAACCCCAACAGAAAACATTTATGATAATCTTTGATTGCATACATAATTATAATATGAGAGAAGTAGTAATAATACTACGTAGCAAGAGAACAAAAGAAAAAGAAAAAGTTACAATATCTTTAAAAAAAAAATAATAATAATAATAAACTAGTAATGAAGAATAAAAAAAATTATAATAAAAGGGGGGAAAAAAAGAAGTACTACAAGCGAAGCTGTTTGGCATTCAGATATGTGGGCCTATAATCACTTTTAAATGTTGATAATGTCTTAGAATTTCTTAATCTACATGGCAGAGTATGCTGTATAGTATAACATAATTATTTATGCCAATCACAAATATCAAGATAAATTCCGTATAATTCAATGTTATTGTTATTTTAGTGCAAACATAAATTAGGTAATTTATTTTATCTGGTGTAATTTCCTATCTTTAAGCATTGCAGAGCCATCTTTTAAGTGATTCTGAGAAAACTGTACTACACATAAAGTAGAAATTTAATAATAATATTAACTATATTATAAGTTTATTTAAGAAACCTACACAGCTATTTCAACCATATATTACATAATGTTTTATTGATCAGAATATTACTGCATAAGTTTACATATATTATGTATAATAATCCATACCATTCATACTAACACAAAAACAACAAAATTATCAATGCGGTAGTGCTACTTTAAAAGTACAATTATTTCCTATAATGATGATAAATAAAATAAAATAATAAGTAATACATTATAATATATATTAACATATTGCAAATTTAAAAAAATAATGTATGTAGTCACACTCTTAAAAATAAATACTTTTTAAGCTGATTAAACAATTGTCATTAAAATTTCTCCGGTAAGAAATCACATACTCTGTTGTAAACTTTCAGGACAATGCAAGGTGGCTCGACAAAGAGTCCTACACTCCCGACTGTCACGTAAGGACGTGTTGCGGACATCAGGATGCGCAGGAGGCAGCCTTAGTGCTGCGCAATGGCAAAGATGTCTGCAAGCCAGTGGCGTGCTTGGGGCAGTCACGAAACACATCAAACGTGAGGAGTGAGTATCATTGCTAATCATCTACAGGATTTATGAAGCTACACTATTTTTAAATGGCCCCACAGCATACAATCGATATGGTGCAAAATTATAGAACCTCTTATAGGAAATATTTTAAAATGAATTTTTATAATGTCTAACAACTAAATTTCATAGTTTGAAAGAAAAGAGGGAAAAGGGGGAATATTTATAGATTTAAATAAACCAAGTTTGTGATACAAAATTCAACTCTATTGCCTTATAACATAATATCATTTTTTTTTTTTTTTTTGCCGGAGTATTACGTCAGTTAAAGTTTCCATATATAAATGCATGGCATATCCCTAATACAATATGCTGTGAACTGCCTGGGTCAATAGATCTTATTATTTTATTTATTATTCAATAATTTTCAGCAAGGAGTGTGCGCGCTGTTTTTTCTCGATGGCTGACGTGAATGCAGACCAGCGGCTGACTAGCGGGGAGCTCTCAGCCTTACTGACCAAAAAGTTATCCACAGACAGTAAGTCCCTCTAAGTAAAATATAGTTGTAGATAAAAATATATTAAAAAGTCAAAGATTTACATTCTAGCTTTCTTATGTCATTTAAAAGTCAATAGCAACAACAATAAAAATCATGACCTATATATAAGATAAGATAAGAGATAGGAGGGGGAAAAAATAAATAATATGAAGCCTTAATATGGGAGTAAAATTTCAGAAGTCCGTAATTTAAAATTATGAATTAATTAATTAACAACAAATGTAAATAACAACTACACTAAAAAAAACTGCCGTCACATATTATTGTCATCGCAGACATCACAGTATACCGCGCAGAGTGCCGCATTTTTATTTCTTTACTAAAACCGCTATAGTGCTGAGTCAGCAAGTAAGTGGTCCATTGTAAAACCACAGAAACATATATTTCAATTGTAATAATAATTTTTACAGGGCTATTTTTCAATCAAACCGCAGCAATTGTTATATCATGCAATTATTAAAAAAAAAAAAAATGACTGTATTTTTTTTCTGCCTTAGATACTGTACTGTACTTTAAAATTAAACAGAAAAGTCAAAATGTTGGCATGGGCATTGTATCAATTGCTAATTAATGTAGCAGGAACTCAATAATGTTACTGTAAAACCCAAAACTCTTATTATTATTAAATTTTTGCTTTGACTAAAACTCAATGAAGTACTGGCAGTTTTCCAACTGCATTTAGGCATCTCGAATCTTCTGAAACCCTGGATGTACGTGCTAGTTCGTCCGAAACGGGTCGGTCATGGCCTAGCAATCATCCCGGCATTCACCATAGCAGACTGAGGAAACCAATGAAAACACTCAGTCAGGATAGTTGGCAAGGTTGACATTGCTTCCGGATCTCAAAGCTAGCTCCTTGCCTTCGCCAGGCTTATGTAAAAACCTGATCGGTGGCTGGGATCGAAACCGCGACCTCTTGCATGCAAGTCGGACGCGTGAACCACTAGACCATCGAGTTGGTCTTTTTAAAAACTATTATATATTGAGAAAGTGATACAATGAAATTTGATTTGTTGCAGTTTGCGGCCAGCAATGCAAAGACGAAGACCTGTCATCTCCGGATTGTCGAAGCAAATGGTAATCCACGAGTTTAACTGTCATAATTTGGATTGTGACATCAGTTACTATTATTTATTTTAAAATAGAGTTAGTTAAGTAATAATTTTAATTTAACAATTTAGCGATTCAAAATTTTGATGAAATTTTAAGTTCATATAGCACAGAAATATTTTACCGTATTTTACAGTCAAACAATTACAGTATCCACAATGAAGCTTATTGGTATAGCGTGCGGGGAAAGCTAAGGGTCCCCTAATTTAATATTGCGCTTATGAGAAAAAAACTTCTTTTTTTTGTTTTTTTTCGATTTTTGAGAAAACTACTCCACCGATTCCGGAGAAATTTAAATGAGAGATAGTGTTTTAAGCCATGGAAATTTTTAAAGAATTTTTGCATACTGATAATTTCCATTAAAATACTATTAATGCTATTCATACAATATACTAGTGTGAAATATAATATAGACATATATAGTCACATAGTATTAATAATATAACATATATTATTTCTGTTATTCTGTACTGTACACGTATTACAGTACATGTTTCAGCCAACAATTCCTTTGTCATATTTTTTGGTGCTTTTTGTTGATGTTCTTGTTTATTTAATTTTTTGTTTTATTATTTTTATTGTTATATATTTTAACTTTTTTTAACGTTTATTAATGAGTCACTAAGATTTGCTTCATCTCAAATAAAATCCTCTACAAAATTAACTTAATTTAATTTTTTTAACGTATTCATTGATTAACTCTAATTTGACATCACTTGCTCCACAGCGTATGTTCAGTAGGTGGCAGGTGGAAATGCAGTTCTGCGGAATGTAACCCCGCCCACAGAATTAAACAGAAGAAAAAATTATTGCCCAGAAAACATCATTTGATCGAACCCCACGTTAAGAAACATCGTATGAAGCTTGTCAAAGGAAAAGAATGGGATGATTTAGAATAAAAACTATGTTTTTTTTTTTCATTAAAAAAGGTTTGCTTTTAGATTTGATTTGTAAGTAGATTTGCAAGTAGATGTATTTTAATTTTTTGTAAAAAATGTATTCAATAAAAACAAATAAGACAATATAATAATTTAATAATTACTAACAAGTAAGTATTGTTCAACGTATTAACATAATTTTGAATGGATTTAAAAGTAGTATAATGATAAAAATAAAAAAGCACATGCTATATAGGCAACTTTTTGATCAAAGCTGTTGTGCGGGTTGCAGGCTGTTATTACATTTTTTTTTATTATTATTTCCTCTCTTCCTGTAATTGTGTTGGCAGCATATTTTACGAGTAAACTGTATTTTAAGCTACACTTTTTTATTAATTTTTATAAAGGATATTTTTATTTATTTTTCACATAACAACCATGGGACAATAAATAAGAGCATGCACAAAAAGTAAAAAGACAATTATTTTAGTTCTATTATTTTACGATATCGGAGTGCAGGCTTTTAAAAATTTCAAATTACCTAAAAGTACTTGCAAGCATCACAAACTTTTGAAAACAAAATCATAACGATTCCATATTTTACTTTTAGAATTTAAATACGTAGTCAGACCGCTTCTTACTGGCTTTTATTTTTTAATTTTCACGATATATTTATTATTTCTGCTCTAAAAGCAGTATTTTTATAAAGAAAAATAGCTTATAATATATAAGGGATGATCTCGCAATGTTCAAAGTTAATAAATTATAGGGTTCATCTGTTCATCTACCGTTTCTCGCGTGAAACTGATCACCGATCAGTAATACCTCACCACTGGTAACAAAACATAAACCACATATACCATACGCTTTGAGTAGCATAACACTTTACGTTTCATTATACTGTGAATTTATTTAAGTTGGTATACATATACATACTACTATACATGGACTATAGTATTTTATTTTGTTGGAAATTTGAGTCCAGGAATTTGAGCAATACTTTCAGCAATCCATTTATCCGCTTTTGCACTGAGCTCGGGTGTGAAATCCGCTTTCCAGCTGCCTATCTCTCCTGAAATATAATAAAATTAACATGAATACGTTTAAATGTATTGATTATTGGGTATAGTATATTATGTTCACACGGTGCTATATTTTTAATGTATATGTACAATAAATTTCATTGACATTTAATATTTATCTTAAAAGCATAAAATTTTTATCCAATAAAATTAATAATAAATTTATACGGCATACCATGTAAAATGTAGTCAAAATTTTACACACTGATGAGTTATTCACATTGAGCAATATTTACACCAATATATATAATGTATTTTATTTAATATTGTATATTGCAGTCAAATTTATTACACATAATTATATTGATATTGTATACGTGTGTACGAAAATGACTATTAAAGTTTTATAATTACAACATGAAATATTATGGATAAAATCATCTACAATGAAATACTATTTTAAAAGATAGGCTTTAGTTTTGTCCATCAATCGCAGAACTATAGCTTATTTACAACGATCTGCAAGCTATAATTGCCATAAAACTAACTTTTATGTGATTTATTTACTTATATTTACTTATATAGTTAATAATTTTTTATACACAGATATATACTAATAAATTTAGTAATAATTAAAGTATGTTTTATTTATGTCATATATAATAGCATATATTTATAAAAGTTTCTTGTCTGGAAGTGCATAACAAATTAAGCTGTTCAGCATACCTGTTATGCTGTGATGCATAATTATTATTCAAAATTGTATAAATTATGAAGTTATTAATAAAGTGCATGTTGTTTAAATTGGGCTGGCATAATTATACTTTATATAGACATAGGTTTTATGACTATAGTTTTCATAATAAACTTATCATTCTGTGTAAAAAAAAAAAAAAAAAAAAAAAGCGACGTATTTTGTTATTTTTTTCAATACTCTAATTTATGCAGACTTCTACGTGTATTTATGAAAGCTACGTTTTAAATGGTCTCACCCTTCCTAATGAAGCTCTGCTCTCCCTCAGCCCTGATGCCAGGTAATTTGGTTGGGTTTCCCTCAATGCTCGGATTCTTACGGAAGTTATCGATGCTGAGATGATCCGCGAGCTGCGCCACCTGCTGCTCGCTGTACTGCTTGCCCAGGAAGTTCGCGACTCGCCTAATCAATGACTTCGAGTCCTAATAAAATAAATCACTTAATTTATGCTGCAGTTACGTCATGTTTAAACTTTGGTATTTGGGAGTTTCATAAATAATTATTCTGTACTTCATTTTTTTTTATACTTTACAGCAAAAATATTAGTCAATTTTGCATCAATAAATGTTGCTGAAATCAGGTACGTACAATTATATTACACATTTATTCTAGTCCACGTTTTTTTTTTTTTTTTTTTTTTTTTTTTTTTTTTTTTTTTTTTTTCCCTAACGTAAAAACAATGACTTTATTAAAAGCAAAGTATTTTGATATCATACATCATTGATCATACCTTGACGAAATCTTCGTAGAAGAGGAAGAGCATGTTGGGGTTGTCTCTGAGCTGCCACGCTTCACCCACGTGACTGAAGAACGGGCTCCAGTACACTGCAATGACAACAAACTATTATTCTTTTTCAGTCCTAATTGAAAGTCATACCTTCATAGAATATATAAAATATAAATCATTTGGTGCAGACCAAAGAATGTCTCTTTTTTTATATAGCAAAAATTCATCACAATATTTTTATTTGTGAAATTTTTTGATTAAATTTATTTATTAGCTTAAAATATACTATATTGCTGCATTGCCACCTGTGATTGCTAGCCCACATTCCACCGATATACTTCATTGCAAATAATATGTTCATATATACTGTAACTTAACTGAGAAATAAAAATCAGCAGTGACATTAAATTAATTATTAATAAAACTAAAATGAGTGGCAAAAGTGCCTAAAAAAAAGGTAAGCAATAATAATAATGCATAAAATGATCAATAAATAAATATTAATAAATTGAATGTAAATGTGTTGAGTTTTAATGAATATTTCACGTAGTCAATTTGCACTGTGAGAAAACATGGTTTTATTTTATACTGTTGAGAAAAAATTGGGCTTTATTATATAGGAGCTTTATCATATACCATACACTATATAATAGCTTTACTTACATAAATCTTTCTGGAAGTAATCCCAATAATTGGAGAAGTTCGACACGTACCCGAATGATTTGATTAGTCGATTGTGATGATAGTAAGAGGTCACCATGTCTTTGGGATTGCGAGCCATGTACACTGTCTAAATCAAAATATTATAGGGACATATGTTTATTTATTAAAAAATATTTTCACAGATAAACATGCTCTAATTTATATAATTATGTATTAGTCTGCAATGAAATAACATCACTGCATCGTAATATTTCCTATCGCCTCGTCTCTCTAGCTCACCTTGGCCGTGCTGACAAGATCAGGCGGCAGCAAGCTGAAGGGCATGTGAGTCTTGATGACCCGGGGTGACTTCTCCTCGTTCAGAATGGGCACCTGGTTGGCGCACCACTTGTGAGCCGCAGCCTCCAAGACAGGGTCCCCCCGTACCTTGCTCAGCACTTCGCCTATGAACTCGTCGTTCATCAGGATTGAGTCCCTGCACATATACAAACTCTTAGAGGTTTTATATTTGAGAAGGCTCATAGCTCATAAAATTCAAGAGATGACCTACATTTTTAATGTCATATCAAAGTTAATGGTAACAAGTACCTGCTATTTAAGGCAATAAAGTAAAATTATATATCCCAGCGTGTGTACCAGAGCATTTACAGTTATTTTTGCATCTCCAGTTGATATAACTTACTCCATGAAAAGAGATCGCTCTGAGAGAGGCTGGGCAGCTGCTTTAGTGAAGTCCATGTCATGTACCAGCAGCCAGAGTAACTCCTGCATCACAGTCGTCCCTGTATCACACATGATCAATATTGATCAATATTGACAGTATCTGACCAAACTGCACGTAATAACACAATAAAGTAAAATTATATCTATATACGACTTGCAAATTAAAGTATCGGTTTAGTAAGAAAATAAATAAATTCAGGGATCAACAACACTATAACAAAGTGTTAGCAGGTGACTTTGTGTTACTGTTTTGATTTAACATGCTTTCGTATAGGAAAATAAAGCAACTAAACTAAGATTTTTTTTTTTTTTTTTTTTTTTTGTTAATGTACCGTAGCTTTTATTGTCTAACTTTATTGTCTAACATAAAGACATATTGTCTTTTTTGTGTAAATTTTATTGTATGTTTTGAACATTCATAAAAATAATGATGTACCGTGTAACTAAATCAAATGAAATATATTTAAAATAATATAATAATAATTCGAGGTTCAGTTAGTATATACAGTAAAAATTTTAACACCAAAAAAAAATAACCTGAGTTAAAGTTGCTTCATTCGCACCCATAAAAAAGCATGTTAAATATAAATTGATTTGTTGTCTATTTTGATAGTTTGTTTTGATTTCCATAAGATTATCAAAATTTTTTTTCCAGGGTTTTGAAAATGGAAACCTCATTGATAAATTTACTTTACCGACTGTCATAAAAAATAATTAAAACTTATTTGCATTTTTTGAAGAACTGCTTTTTTAAAATTAAAATTAAGCATTAAAGAAGGGCTTATTTAAATAACATACAAATAAATAAATAATCTCATCCACTTATAGATAAAACTTGGAAATGATGGTACAAACTCACAATAGATTAGAAGTTTTAACAGAATTAAATATGAAAAAATAAAGTATATAACCATGAACTTTGAAACCAATTTTAATCTTCAATATTTATTAAAAAAAAAAAAAAAAAAAAAAAAAAAAACTAATGCCAAAATGTGATAGAAGGAAGGTTTTTAAAATCTAAGAGATGGGCAAATTGAAATATAAATAGATGTCATCTTGAATGTCTTTATTAACTGTCGTTTTATCTTCTTCTTAACTGAGTCCTTATTTATTTATTTATAGGAAAGGTAACAAGTGGCATGCAAGAGGTAAAATGATAGGAGATGTTAGTAGTATTACTTCAATTAGAAATGAGCAAGGTGCTTTCTCCTCTTATTATTATTATTATCCTCTTATTTTAACATGATTCGTTATAGTTTATACAAATGATAACAAATTAAAATAACTATGTTTTTAAGTACTCTAACAGAGCATTTTATTGCTGAAAATATTCTTGATTAAGTTAATGTTATGAAGTTTATAATGTATATACTGTATTTTGTTGCAATAATATATAAAAAAAAACTGCTTAACAACAATTTAACAAAATAAAGGGTCAATTGAAATCGTTACAATTTACATTCGCTCAACTTAATTGAAATTAAATAAAACTGACCGGATCTTGGGTAGGTACAAATCCAGACATCATCGCTGCGGACTTTGAAGTTGTAAATACCTGCAGCTTGCTCGCGATATTTTGACGGTAATAAGTATTTATTTGGACCGACCTGAAAAATGGTTTAAAGGAGTAATTTTTATTATTATTAATAATCATATTTATTTCATTTAATATTAGTACATTTTTTGTTTAAAAATTTTTACTGGTCAAAACACGTAAAAGTATGAAAATAGAGATTGAGGAATGAAATGTTGTATCGCTTGTATAATCTGTGCTGCAAAAGTTACTTTTCACCGTTATAAAAAAGTAAAACTCGGCTGCCACTCATTGCTCTGCTCTAAAACATAATGAAAATATCCAACAGCAAAGTATTTTTCTGTAGAATTGGTAGAACTATTTTGTAAAAAATAATTTATGAAATTTATTTTCCCCAAAATGATTAGTATATTAACTATAGCACTCTCAACCAATAACCACCACTCTAAAACTACATAATAATAATATCCTGCTCCTATTGCCATATTAAAAAAAAAAAAAAAAAAAAAAAAAAAAACTATGGAATACATATATTTAGGTTCACTCGACCTAATGTTTTTTTTTTTTTTTTTCTTCCTCTCAACTTATGCTATTTTTGAATGCATAAAGAAAAAATAATGTACCAAAATTGCTGAATAAATAAATAATTTCAGCATTTCAAAGGGAGATATCTCACATGACCGGCGTGACCCGAGCTTCAAGGTAATGCCAAGTGGTAAAGGCAGCTGATATTAACTCTGTGCTCTCCAGTAAATGCAGGGTCTAGCCACTACTGCCTCGGGTTCACACATGAAGTGTGAGAGCACAAAACGAGGCACGAGGAATTTACACGTATTCCAAGACAACGCTCAGCATTTCTGGACGTGCTGTGATTGCACCGACCAGCCTGAATAAACATTTCCACGATTTATCTTGGCTATTATTATTTAGACCGTGAACGGTTCATATACGGTAAACGGTTCCATTGCAGCTGTTGATGGGACTGTGGTAAAGGTTTAAGCACATTGAAGAAAAAAAGAAAAGAAAAAGAAAGAAAGGAAAAAAAAAAAAAAAAAAGAAAAAAAAAAAAAAAGAAAAAAAAGGCAAACCTGCAAAAAGGCTGCTCGTTCTCCAGTGAAATCCTCCTTCATTTTCTTATTTAACTCTGCGTCCACATCCAAAATGTCAAAAGGTAAGCCCATGGTTGAGCTGAGATTTATAGTCTAACGACGCAGAGAGATCACCAACAACTTCTTTGTCATCGACCAGAAGTGGATAACTTGATGAGAATGCATTGCTTTATTATTTGTTTGTTATCAAAGACCAATAAAAATGATAACACACTTTTATATACTTTTTTTGCGGGTACAGCATTTATCAAATTATTTAATTACTAAATTGATCAATAAAAATCCCCAATATTATGTCACTATTTGTGATTGTATACAGTATACAAACATAAACAATAATAAGGCTGAAGGCTATATAGATCACGAAATATTTTTAAATCAACATGATGGACGATGAAGAAAAATTCTTAAAGATTTTTAATTATTTACTTAAAACACTTTAAAATGTATTCATATAGCATATCTCTCCTAACAATTTCTGACCGCTGTGCAGGTTATGCCGAATTATTTTTGCGAAACAATTTCCAAAATAAAATTCAATCCGTTTTAATTTTAACTGGAATTTGTTAGGTCACTTTTATGATAAGAACAGGGAAAAATGGGACCTCATTTTTACATTACTTGTAAAGAATTTAGAAAGTAAATAAAGTGTCCTTTATTTTTGTGTAACATATATACAATGTGTATAATATGTAGCCAATTGTAGCCTCTATATATTAGCCTCTTATATATAGTGCCCTCAACGATGATGAATAAGCTGTTTTACAGTGGAGCGCCGAGTGTAATATATTTTACGTTTTAAGATTTTTGTTATTGAGTAAACTCTGTATATTTACCACACATTTAAATCTTTCTGGTCTGCAATAATTGTCACTTATGATTCCTCGGCATTGTGTGGAAATATCGTAATTGAGCAGATGGTCATGTGACCACAGATTCCAGGTACTGAATCATAATTAAGCTGTGGGAGGAAGTGGCTATGGCATTAGAACAAAAACAATAATAATCAATGATTTTTATTTACAATACTTTTTGCATATTCTCTCCTACTCCATCCCCCTCCCCCCTTTTAATAATAATAATAATGTTGGATGGGATTTTTGCTTTTAACTTTTAACTGAACTATTCTTATAACTTATAGTAAACTATTGCAAATACCAATTCACGTTAAAGTCGAGGCCATGTTGGATCTCTTAATAACATAGGCCGTATAGGAAAATGACTCATTTTGCCAGTTTAAAAATACTATAAGCAATGTTTTTGATTTGATGCTGATATGGAATTATTATCTCAAGTATGTGAGACAAATAATAATTACAAAAAACTAACTGATATGTCGCAAAGAAATTAGCCAAAAACGAAGTTTGTCCTATGCTGAGCAATGTTATTCATTGCTCCAGTATGGCGTCCAAGTGCATTCAATATGACGTCATGCGCATACACCATTTGACTTTTTGCACTCGCTGATTTAAACTTGCCCTTTGACGCCTAATGAGCTAAAATTAGGAAATCTGACATTTTTCGACCACATAAAAAAAAAAAAAAAAAATAGAGCAAGAAAAGAACAAATTACGTACTTCGTGATGTATTTAAGTCATATATTATAGTAAATATGTATATCTAAATTGGAACAGCATTGCTGATTTAAATTGGTTTGCAAGATATTTGTAGAAATGTGCAGCATTATATTGAATAAATAAAGAGCAATACTGTAATAATTATATTATGATGTGATTTTTATTAAACCCATATTTGCACTTTTGCAATAAGTCTTGAGCTATATTATTGGTGCGCAATAACATTGTTTGTTTTTTGATACAGCTATAGCTATTAATCTGCGGGGAAAAACTTTGGTAAACTTGAGTAATAGAGTTATACTATAAAAGCTTAATTTTATCGATTATGAAATATCTTCGCGTTAGTGAATTTTTTTATCTATTATTTGATATCAGTAAGATTAACTCTACTTGCAAAATTTACATAATTATATTATTATTGAATGACAAATTTAAATTCAACTATACTTATTTTGTTCTCTTGAAACCTCAATACAAAATATTGTTTTTAATACAAGGCAAAATAAGAAATGAATTAAAGGCGTAGAACACCTTGAAAAAAAAAACTTGCCTAATATCCAAACATACCTAAATATCATCTTTAATTTGGCCGGAGTCATAGATTTCTAATTTATTTTCCATTCACAAAATGTCAGTTGCGGGTTTACTACGTCACAGCTCGCCTGGTCCACGCGCGCAGAAACAGGCGAGCTGTGACGTAACAAACCCGCAACTGACATTTTGTGAATGGAAAATAAATTGGAAATCAATTACTCCGGCCAAATTAAAGATGATATTTAGGTATGTTAGGATATTAGACATGTTTTTTGTTCAAGGTGTCCTACGCCTTTAAGGGTAATTACGTAGAATTATTCGGGATGATTATATATCCCATTATTAATCAACTTATAACTTATTTATTATAGTCCTAAAAGTGTGCGACTAAAATATCCCTTAAGTTTTCTGGTCTCGGAGTGTTGTGCAGTCTCTTCAACAAAAGGAAAACACAACAACTTCAACACAAGGTCAGCAATGCTATAGGATAGGAAATTATGTGTATACCACTTATATATTGCACATGTGATTTTCTGGAGCGGAGTCACTCCATAAATAAATGACAATAAAGTATAACGCATACAAATAATAAAAAAGATTTTATTATTTACATATTTTAATTTTTCATATCATTCAAATATTCGTCACGCATTACAATATCTATTGCGGCTCTCATATACTGTAGTATATTATCTTCAATATTATCTAAATAAAGTAGTGTTTCTTTTTATTGTTAGAGGTGATGGTGGGGTTATCCTGTTGTGTAATGTAAAGACTTATAACTTCTTTTTTTTATCTTGTAAAAAAAAACATATGTCATTATCAAAATCATAATGTCCAAATTTAGGATCAAGGAATATGCAATGGAAAAACCTTTATTTGAATCAGCGTTTATCTAAATATTGTGAAATAAAATTGATGTAAAATTATACTGGTTATTATATTATATAATATCATAATAAGCAATAAAAATAACCCATATACATATAAATTAAGTTTATTAAGAAATGGTTCCAACAATAATTTGAAAGGGTTATATTGCACAAATTTTCTAATTATTTCCACCCACATAAGCTGTAATTGCATGAGTACCTAATTAATATACATGCACACACTTCGTACATTTCTTTTCCACTGTAATAGTTTCCTCTTATTTTAAACCCAATTAAAAAGTATAAGAAAAGTAGACCTTGGAAAGCGGAATTTATAATCGATAATAGAAAATAGTACAATTAATTTGCAATGGCGCTTACCAGTGAAACGTGCTAGTTATAATCACATGCGCATAATGTGTTTAATGCATAATAGTATAATGACTGAAGTGATATACTATAATTCTAACTAGGAGATAACCTACAATTTTATTGTTATTATTTAATGTCAAGATCACGTGATAATGATCACGGTGATATCATCTTGCGCGAGACGCTTTTCGTTATTTATCATCACGTTCAGTTTGTATTTGTACCCAATAACTTTTTCTATCATCGTGCTGAATTGCAGTATTGTTTTTTATTATTTTTTATTTAAATTATTTATAAGGAGTGTGTGTGTGTGTGTATGTGTGTGTGTGTGAGAGAGAGAGAGAGAGAGAGAGAGAGAGAGAGAGAGAGAGAGAGAGAGAGAGAATTCATGGAATATCAGTAGGTGTTTACTGCTTCATAATTATATTATAATTATGTTTCTCTCATTTGGAAAAATTGAAAAAAAAATTCACAACAATTACTGCTTATGATCACATCTCTCATGTTAAAATTTCAAACCCTCAAATGAGTGGAAGGTATTTAAAGAATATATACAATTACGATAACTGCGGCCTGTCAATAACTATGCGTACAATTATACCATACAGTAAATTGATTAAATGTTTTCCTTATATACCTTAAATGTTAAAACTTATTATACTGATGATGGTGACTTGCAACCAATCAGATGAAAGTAGAAAAACAACAGAGGAACCCTAATGTAACTCCTATCATTTTATCCTGTTCTGAAGTTTATTTGGGGGTTGACGCTGTGTGGGTTCCGGGATGGTTTATTATTTTCAAATGAGGATCAGGGGCGGATCCAGGGGGGGGGCGGTGGGGGCGACCGCCCCCCCCAAACGGCCCACGTGGGTTGAAAAAAATGAGCAAAAGTTGAAAAAAATTTAGTTCAAAAAAAATTTTTTTTGCGCCTTCGGCGCAACTTTTATTGCTGGATAAGCGTTTGAATCCTGACTACAGTAAATATACAGTATAACAAAAAATAATTTTTTTAACATCCCCTAGTTGTCATGTCATCAGGGTAATATATCAGAGATATAGTTCTGTTAATACTTAATACTTGGACCTCCACGAAATATTTTGCTCACGATAAGAACTAAAAAAAAAAAAAAAAAAAAAAAAAAACTTTAATGTAAATTTTATAATTTTTATCTCAAAATATTTTTCCATCCAAATATGAGTTTTATGTTTTACAATATCGATAATAGTTTTAAAAATTGCAAAACAATTGTTAGTAAATTGGTGTATAAAAAAAATAATAATAATAAATAAATTAATAATAATAAAATAATACACAATATTAATAATTTATTTAAATTTTGCTTTTTTTTTTCAAGTTTTTCAAGTTTTTTTTTTTTTTTTTTTTTTTTTCAGTGAAATAACATTAATAATTTTACAAAGAGATGAAAATAGAAAATATTTCAGAAATCATTTGTTCAACTTTTACTTTTTTTTTTTTTTTGCTTACATAAAAAAAAAAAAAAAAAAAACAACTACCAAATCAAAAATTTTGCAATTCAAGAATATTTTTTCAAAGGCATACTAATTTTGCAATATTTTCCAAAAAGGGGCGTGGCCAAATAAAAATTTTCGCCTGCGGCGCGCTACCCCCCCCCCCCCCCCCCCGGTCCTACATGGTTAATTTTCTAGGAGATCGCCCCCCCCAAACACAATTCCTGGATCCGCCCCTGATGAGGATCAATGCAATTTTCATATATTTGTAATATATCACGAAATAAGAGATATAGGTGTTTTAATTTGTTTTTTCTTATTAATTTTTGTTATTATAATTATATAGAATGGTTTACAGCAATAAAATTAATTATGTTTGATATTATACAACGATACAGCAATTAAGTCACAAAGTTATAACAAACCTGCCGTTTTTTTGCCAATAATTTCAATGGCACACTGTGATACTAATTTAATGGTATTAATAAAAAAACTGGAAATATTACATAAAGGCAACTAGCACTAGGAGCACTCGTTCATAAGTCATTAATCATATTATGCAGCATAACTTTGGGCACAAATGAATTGTCTCATGTTTCATCGACCATATAGGGATTATATATTGCAAGATTGCGCGCTAACGCGATGTTTGAGTAGATAAATATATTACTCATATCACAGGACAAACACAATTTTTTGAGTTCTTAAATGTAAGCAAATCAATCTGTTTTACAATTATATTAAAGAAGTTCATATTGATCAGAGGATAACATTTTTTTTTTCACTGCATGCATGGTTTAAACAGCTCACATAATTTAAAACCTATATAAAAATCATGCATGACATAAATGCAGCAAAAAATACATATTGAATGTTATTATAGTGATAAAAAAAATAACAATTTAATAACATCTTTTAAAAGTATAATGTAATGAATGCCTAGTATTTAGTATTTAAAATTTTACGGACTCAAAATGCACTAGTTTTCTAAAAAAAAAAAAAAAAAAAAAAAAAAAAAAAAACTAATAACACGATCCCGCAATTATAAGTTGTTGTTGTTTTTTTTGTTTTTTTTTACGCACACTGCTGGTGATTGGGCTAGGGCTATGAAGGGTGCGATCAGTGCTATGACTGCTATCCGTTATTAAATTATTCTCAACATATATCATAAAATTAAGACGCAAAAAGCACATAAAACTGGAAACAACATCAATGATTTTCAAATTAGATAAAAATTTAAAAATTGATAAGCAAGATTGAAGTTATTGGACCTTCATTAATAAAGTTTCAGACGAGGTTGTTTTGATTGTTTAAAAATTGGATGTCATTTTGATAAGTAAGCCCTCGTGCTTTCATCTGATAAAGTGATTGGTCGTTGATATAAATAAGAGTGACATTGTCTCTCTTCTTACAAAACACAAGAAACTTCATCAACAACTAGGTCACAGGTAGGCAATTAACTTAATAAAAATTACACAAATTTTACGTGCAAAAATTTTACCTTCAAAACTACCAAAAATTTAATACTTTTTGTCTTAATGCTGTGTCTCATTCTTATTTTTGTTGGACAAAATCTATAATAACATTTTGTTTTGATATAGTAGAAAGTAGAAGTGACGACTTTTTAGGGTGCGTGTGTGTATATGTGTGTGTATATATATATATATATATATATATATATATATATATATATATATATATATATATATATATATATATATATATATCGATCTTGTTGCAAAAAAAGGCCTATCTCGTTTTTTGTCAGTGGAAGCAAAAGGCCTATCTCGAGCGCTATCGCCATAACGTTCGGGAACGAGATAGGCTTTTTGCTTCCACTAAACAAAATACGAGATAGGTCTTTTTTTCGCAATAAGATCGATATATAGTATTATACTAATATGTACATTACATACATACGCATAGGGGAAAAAAAGGACAACAACATTGATTTATGCAACGTTTTTAGCATATACAGGTGTTATGTTAATATTTTGTTATTGCTGATTAAATACATATAACTGCTACAACATAAGGGTGATTCAAAATTTCTGAAATCAGTCTTACATTTCGTAATTACGGGTATATTTTTGTCCCCGGGAAACTAACAAAAATAACAAACGGTTTTAAGATATCTTTTTTCTGAACTCACTAAAATTCTGGTATGGGAAGGACTTTTGTAAGATATTGAGATATATTTCTACAAATTTAGTTTATTAATTATCTTATATGACATAAATACTGAATAAATTATGAGTAATTTAATTTATCTGCGTATGTGTAGATAAAATAGAAGTGCTTCATACGTATAGAAACACATTATGCTTTTCTTTCTTTCTTTCTCCTTTTTTTTTTTTTTTTTTGTCTTCTTCTTCTTCTTCCATAGTTGTACAAGTTTATTGATTTGTAATTTTTTTCAATTTCTTCCACTAGAATAACTGCACATTTGCTTTCCAGCTGATAAATTCGTCACTCGATCATGATGCGTTTCATTATCTCAGTTATCATCGCGTGTTCTCTATGTGGGGTAAGTTATTATGATTACAGATTCGACTGCTAGAAATTATTCCAAGACCCTGAATGTCCTCCAAATCACGAATCAAAAATGTAATATATTACGATTTTTATGACTTTACAGTATAATAAACTATAACATAGTTTTTAAATGTTAATATTTTGCTAAAGCAACAAAATTTCGTATTTTATTATGGTTATAATTAATAATTGTACGTCCGGGGTTTGATAAAAGAACTTTAGCTCTATAGTTATGCAACGATTTTTTCAAATATTTACAGCACTCAAATATATGTATTTTTATTTAATTAAGTTACGACGAGAGACGAATAAAAATCACATGTACCAATACTTTATAGCATATATTGACAGTTTTATATCATAAGTCAATGGGATATGCCTAATATTAATTTTCAAAATTACCTTGTAAAAGCAAAACAATTGTTTTTAATAACTTGCAATATATATCAATTTATAACTAAATAAAAAATTAAACTATCAAAATATAATAATTTTTTTCTTTCCGATTTTACAGAAATGCAGTAAAATAAATTTGCAATCATAGAAAAAGAAATTAAATTATTTTAAATAATGTCACATTCAATCTTTTTTTTTTTTTTTTTTTTTTTTTGCACATCAAAAATAGTGCACCACGTGAACGTAGAATTAAAGGTAATATTAAATGTCTTTGTTATTGTACTAATAAAGGTTTATCTGCTTCAGGGGGCCTTGGCTGTAAAAAAAGAGCGTCCTGCAGGTCTACCAAGAGCTGGTAATTAATTAGAATTGTCTCTACAACTTCCTTGTTTGTCATTTTTAATTTTTTGATATAGCTCTTTTGAGGTTTATTATAAGCATTGTATTGATTTTTTATTGTAAAGAATAGTCAGATTTTTTAACACACTGATCAGCATGCAACATTTTGAAATACGAATGTTAGAAATTTGGAGACAGTAAGAAATTATGCTAATTTTAATAAATGTTCTTCTTTATCTAATATATATTCACATGTTTTGTATTTATACTGTACCACTAAATTTCAAATTATTAAAATAATAATAATGATTAAAAGTGGACCATCTTGTAAATTTTCGAGTGTCGCCTTCTATATGCAACTCTAAATCTTTGTTTCGGTGCAATGCAAGGTTCTATTTATATATTATATATACACTACATAAACACTCTCTTGTGTTTACAGAATCCAAGGAGATGATAGAGCTTGGCGGTGTCCAGTACTACTTTGCCGGAGATGTTGCAGTGAGTATTTTGTTTACTATATAGTATATATATGGGTATAATAAAATGTCAGAGGTCGCAGTCGCGATTAGTCGATCATGATCGTTAAATTCACGATGCGATGATTCCCTGAAAACTATATCAACCTCAACCCGTAAAGGTTTTCCATAATTTTTCATTGTTACGAGGTCACAGTTGCTTTTTTAGTCTCAATGCATTATGTTACTATGAGAAAGGTTTTCAACGATACGGAATTGCTCAGAGAACTTGATATGGCTTCTATAGACACATGTTCTGGTATATTAAACTCACGTCAACAGCGGACCAGATTATTGTAAGAGTTACTTTGGACTAATAATAAGATGAATTATA